>CM035807.1:2181172-2488672 GCA_020466095.1 Chlorops oryzae | reverse complement strand
CAGTGCAGCCCAGTGTTGAAGTCTTTCTTATAGAATGGGCATATGTTCGAGCGGACACCAGTTCACCATTGAAATTGTGATGCAGTAGAAAGAGACAGCGTATTGGCTTAAGTATGTAAATGGAAAGCGGCTGAGGTGGCTGAATGTAAAGGGTCCAGCTTATCGACTCGAGGTACCCGAGTTCGAACCTCGGCTTAAAACTTTTTACAATTTTTCTACTTTTTCTCGCATGACCTGGGATTCGAACGCGAACCTTCGAATTGATGCTCGGGCAGTAGAAAATTCATAATATGAATCCTCGAGAAAATTGCTCTGTAGATCAATGTGTGTGTGTCTATAGAATGACAGTGGTGACCAAGGGGTTCAATTTGCCCAGCATTTACTGCAGGATATCGTGCACTGCTTTAAGTATTGAAAGAAAGATCGTTCAACACAAAGTAGCTCCTGTGCCTTCTTTGGGCTGCTATCAATTCCAGTCTTTTTGAAGAATCTGGCTCAAAGGACACTATTCCCGCGCTTCTCCATACAAACACAAAAACCTTCAACTATCTATTTTAGCTTCTTCTTTTAAATAACTCCCAAAGTTCGCTAGTTTTGGGATCATCAAGCATGTTGTTATTGAAAACTTTTTGACAATGTCCTTTCGTCTTTCTGTAGACTCTTTTATTGTGTATTTATTTTAATACTTAATAAAAATTATATTAATTCCTACTATTTTATTTCAATGTTCTGCCATTAAAGTACGACAAAGTTTCTTCCTAAAGAGCCCTCATCTAATATCCTAGTCAACTGAATGGAATATCAATCGAAATCGGTATGGGGATATTTCTTAATAATTTTCCTTTTATATCCTTTATGCTCATCGTCTTAGCTTATGGCCTAATGAATAAAAGTTTCTTCATTTACAAAGAATCCTTTAAGTCTTTTCGTAATCGTCTCGCTTATGTTTTGTTATAAGTTCTCTTCAGTAATCTGATTATTAAAATATCAGCAAAAATGAATTTATATTCTTAGAAAAATACAATTAAGTATTTTCATGAAATTGTAGAATTATTGAATTATTGAACTATTGAGCTTAGACACGAAATGCTTTCAATTTTCAAAGTTTTTTTCAAAATCCGTTCAATTACTCGCTCCTTGAAATCATTTTTATTGTTTCCCACATAATATGTGAATTTATAATAATAAAGCAATGCACTCCAAGGACTAATCTTCTTTTGTTCTAACAAAGCATTTCTTATGTTATTTATAACTATGAGGAGAGAATTCAAAATAATTTGAATACAAAAATATCCTTGAGACATTTCGGTTTGAAAGCTGAAAACGTACATGAGCTCATAAAAGTTTCAAAAAGCTCTTCAGGAATATTTAATTTTTTTGATTTATTATTTAATAATTTCAATAAAAGATGAATTTCAGAGATTCAAGGATAACGATGAAATGGCCTTGAATTTTTATTTCATTGGGTAAGAAATTATCGTTTAGCTTAAGTGGGCTCTTAAGTATAAGAAGTTAAAATGTTAAAAGGCCTTATTTTTGTAGTTCGACAGGTGCACTTGGTTGGACAAAATTCAACGACAGTAAAGTCCTTGAAGAGCAAAACTCCATAAAAGCAACCAAGAATAATATTTCAAATGGAAAAAGAAAAAGACAAAAAAAAATCTTCTTTGTACTTCTGTGTGTCACCAGTGATTCTTTTGAATCCTTTATGTGTGTGTGTGTGTGAAAAAGGACAAAAGGAAAGTTCAAATAAAGCTAGCACTCTTCTACAATGACCGCCTACTCCCATTGTTCGAACGACCAAACGTGTCAAAGTGCTCACGCTGTCGAATTTGCTAACTAACCAGCACACATTTCGTTCTTTCATGGACGAAATGGTTACCCTGACCCAGTTTTATTGCTCCTTTTGTTTTTAATTTTCATTCAGCTTGTTTTCAAAAGCAGCAAACGCGTCACTTCATATTCAAAAAGTTCTTTCAACTGTTGAGAGATTTTTATTGGTCTTAAGTTTTCAGCGCTCGCTGGATTTGTCAGAGACTTTCAAAGTTTTTTAATATACATATCCTTGCAAAATTTCCTTCGAAATGCGCTCAAACAAATTAAATAAAATTTCTGCAATACTCATTGGGGAGAAGTTTTTTTCCTCTTCCCTCCTAAAATAGCAACGAAAAGTTAATCAAGCGCAAAGAGTGTGTTAAGAAAGTCCTTCAAGAGAATCGCAAGTATTACACGGAACGTACTTTCTATTCTTGGCTGGGTAGCCGTCAGTCAGTGCCATTGATTGGAATTTTTTTTGTAGGCAAATGGATCTGAGAAAAGCTGAAAGATATTGTAATGATTTCATTACAAGATCGGAAACAAGGAGGGGTTTTTTTCTGGACCAATAGGCAGATGGATGAACCACTATAAATCGAGAAGAAAAATCAACTAAATAGCTTTCAGAAATAAGTTATGATTACTGAGAAAGCCAATTTGATATAATTTGAAGCCATTACCAACGGAAGGTGATTAAAGTTTTAAGAGGATGCACAGAACCGTAAAAAAGTTCTTCCTGGCAGTCAAATATTTCCAGCGGGCCTGATTCATCAGTGATTTCTACGTGACATACAAATGACATTGTCACGCATTACTCGTTGGTTGACAATGTCATCGAAGAAGCCTGCTATTCATGTGCTTTCATTTCATTGGCAACTTAAACTTAGATGAAATATTTGATTCACTGGCAGTCATTATCATTCAGCGGCCAGAGGTACAATAGTCCGATAGTCTCGTGAATCAATCATCTGTCTCGCTTCCCTCTATATTCTGTATCGACTCTCTCTCATTTGCTTCAGTCAAGCACAGCATTAACTTCGATGCATATTGTATTCACTTGAGTCTTAGCATTACATTACAAAGTACATAGCATAGTGTCCTGGGAAATGTTATGCATGCCGGCACCAAAATCTCATTGACTTTATCGATGCTTTCAAATATTAGTAGAAAAAACCAATCACGTACCTTTCGAACTGCGCTGCGTCTGACTTCGGATGATGTTGAGGGTCGAACTGTCTTCTGATTGGTGTTGATGAACACGTGGACCGAACGTTCGCCCGCTACGACGCTTATCGAATCGAACCGGAAAAACTCGACAAAAAAGACCGGGTGGAAACTATTTTCACTTGAAAACACAAGACGAAAGAGAATTCGTGCGACGCGATCGACTGCTGGCAACTTGAAAGCCTAGAAGCAACTAGTGTTGCTAATTAGTAGAGCTGTAACAAACCGTATGTATTCGTTACTGAGTAACGGGTGCGCGATATAGTACCGAGCATCGAAACGTTACTCACGAAATATAGTCATAGTGCGGAAAAGTGAAACAATGCATCGTAAGCAGCTTGGCATGTTATGTATATGTACGGTTTCTGGACATTATGAATTATGCGACGCTGCACAGTGGTTATTCAGCAGCAAAAATTAAATTTTTCGACCATATGATTTCGAAAAAGTAATGATGCAGTTTCATAGAGAATCGTCTAAATACGGGAAATCCAAATGCTTTTGTTTCAAAAGGTAATATTTGTACTTGGTATACCCGTTGGAAGTCACATAAACATGCAAGGGTAATAAATGACAAAGATTTTTATTAAATTGAGTACGGCATTAATGTAAAATAAAATCGCTTCTGTACAAAAACTTGTTTTCTTAAGTAAAATATAACATTTACTCATGAAATTACCGAAGAAATCAGTAAGATACGATAAGAAGTTTAAAAGTTAAGCGGAAATGAAAATGAACCCAAAAACTACAGGATTTGCTATTTTTGTTGGAATAGAACTAGTATGAGTTACGAGCAGTTATTTTCAAATAGGGTAAAAATTGAAGCTTTTAGTTAGCTGTAACATATCATGAAAAAAAAACGGCCGGCATATCCTAGCACTTTTAAGATATTAACAATTTTGTAAGAAAAATGTATGAAAATTGCAATAAAAATCGTAAAAAAAATTTATAGTATACTTTTAGGCATTCCTATTCATTAAGCCGAATTATAATAGCAACAATTAACTAATTGAAGAGTTTAAGAATAAAGAGGATAGGAGGAAAGCAAGAAATAAGGATTATAGGAAGTACAGGTTGATGTTTTTCAGAAAATTCAGCAGAACTGCCACAAATTCTGATGTTTTTAACCGTCTCCTTCTGTCATCTGACCCATATATTAGTCATATAAGACGTCAACCAAATAAACAATATTTAAAACTGGGTGACATTGTTAAAGGCATGTTATCTAATGAATAAATATTCGGTTCAGCTCTGAATTTCCAGTCGAATCCAATTCTATTTATTTTCTAAAAAAAAATAGTAAATTTTGCGCAATGAAAACACACCTCTTACTCTAATTCAAATCGAATTGGTGGGTGGTGGGCGTGGCCGATTTAGATGAATTTTGAAGGATGTCTTTCTTTTATCAAAAATTACCAACATGCAAAATTTCGTGTCATTTTGACTAAAGGAACACGTTTTATATGAAAAATAAATTTGGGTTGTATGGAAGGTGGGCGGTGGGCGTGGCCGATTTTGATGAAACTTATATTTTTCTTAACTATGTCAAATAAAGACTTGGTGCCACGTTTCATTGCTCCAAGGCATCTCCTTATAGTTTTTGCCGCGATATGTATGAAGCCTAACCACTGTGCGCTGTGGCGCTATGCTGTGCGCGCGCAATCGATTGGTTTTTGTGACATAGCATAGCTCTTTATAAAATATCAGAAGTAACTAGTAACGATACGATAGTAACGAGTACTGATTGTTAAAGTAACGAGTACTTACGGGTACGGTTTTGAGCATTACTTTTACAGCTCTACTACCCAGCAAGAATCGTAGCAGTTATATAACTAGTTACTTACCCGATACGGGTACCAGATGTTGCGGTATTTTCTTCGTTACAAGCTTATGGGCAAGAGAAGATTTATACCGCAATGTTGCTGAAAAGATCTTGCGCACACAGCGTACATGTAGCAACTATCTTTTTCTTTTGGGCCGATCTGGGCATAGGTTCGTCTCTTTTTGGCACATTGCATGTACCTGAAATGTCGCAGTACTTGTAACTAGTTAATACCCTCTTATTATTAAAGAAAAGATATGGAAATCATTTTTCATGCAACCCACCCTTTACCATTCGATTATTTGAAATGAAAAAAAAAGTTCTCTAAAAATTATTTTATAAGTATGTATATAAATAAGTACTTAAAGTTTTTTAAAGCATATTAGTTTCATAATCTTCCTTCAATACTTCGAATGTGGCTCCGATGCTTGCAAACTTTTGAAATAATTAAATGGCGAAATATCTTATTGATGTATAAACATCAGAGACATGCAGGAATGAGTAAATCAATGGGTACATCATTAAATTTTTGCTTCAAAGTAGTACTTTGAAGTATTTCTGCGATTTATTACCTTACTACATATTATTTTAATTATGTTTGTATTCATGAGCAACACTTTGGCTTATCCCAATTAAGGAGACTGGAAACAATTTACTGGTTACTTCTCGCGAAAATTCAATAGTAGAAAAATGTGTTTACAGAACATATTTTGGTGTTAGTAACTGCAACATTTGCTCATATGTGTTAGTGAGTTTCGGTAGCAGTTTCTTGCTGGGTAATTAGCATTGCGAGAAAAAACGCCGAGCAACTGAGCTTGAAGGGCTGCCCTCCTTTTTTCCCGTTTTTCGCCGCTGTCAGGGTTTCGTTGCGTAGCGTGAGCGGCAAAAACGGACAAGTTTTTCATTAACAAGACACAATTCCATCATAGGTATATTTTCATAAAAGCGTCTGATCATCTCATCAAAAATTCCATGACTTTTACCATGAAAGAGATTTCTATTTATTTAAGGGAAATAACATTGATTTTTTTTTCTCTCTTCTTTTAATACCAAAATAAAATAAAACACAGACATTTTTCTCACTGAACCTAAACGAGCCGGCTCCATAAATCCGAGCAAAGACGACGAAGCCCATTGACAACATGACAAACGGTATATTCGTACGCTTTGCCATTCTCAGACCATTCGAATTGCTGCTTTCATTGTTCTCGTCGATTTTCGCCACGGTATTTTCGAATTCTCCTTCGCGTCGCAACATGTCGAAGCTGGACGGAAGTCTTGCGATGCTATCCCGTTGGAGTGCATTTATTTGTGAACGCAAATGCGTTTCTGGGGATTCCGTTGAGAATCTCGCTTCTTCGATTACTCCACGTACCCTCTCGGGTATATAGGATGTATAGCCCGTTGGCAAATCCTCTGGCAGATAACCATAAATAGACATCCGAACGAATGCCGATGTCGTTTTATTATCTCGCACAATAGCCTTCAATGTCGATGGCGAGAAATGACTGTATTCGGTCATAAAAGAGTTTTCGATCTCCTCTTTCGTCTTGTTATGATTATACTAACGAAGAGGTAACAACACATTAAGATAAGCTTAACTTAACTTTCGATCAATTTAACTTACATCAATTAATACAAATTCGATGTAGGTTATATAAGCGCTATCGATGTAATAGAATGTCACGTAATGTGATGTGGGAAACATTGTCGTCGCAGAAGTTTGAAATGTTTCAAAGAGCAGGTAGTCACCTGGTTTTTAAATTAAGAAGAAGAAAGCAAAAAAAAAAAAAAAAATTGTATACTGGATTTAAGTTCATTTTTACAACATACCCATCTGCCTATGTCCATGGGTTATAACTTTATCCATATTGAAAGATTCAAAGTCCTGTTCATCGACTTCGTAATCTTCGTCTTGATCGTCCAGCTTGTCTGCATCCTGCTGTCGTCCATCCTCGGTTTGAGTGTCTACTCTTCTCGCGAATTCTTCCGTTTCTAAAAGATCAAAGTTCGCTGTGACACTTTCATCTTCGTCTTCGTCGTCTTCGTCGTCGTCTTCATCTTCGTCTTTATGTTCCATGTGGTCGATTTCGCTCGGGTCGGAGTCGGGAAAAAGTGTTCCTTGATACAAATTTTCTTGAAGCAGTTCAGCGTCATATATTTCTGGTATCGTTTCGTTGAAGCCATATATACTTATGGCAATGCTGAATGGTTCTTTTTCAGCTTCTAACATCGAACTTAAGGTGGATACAGTTCCGTTGATTAGTGTGTCATTATAACTGAAAATAACATCGGCAAGGACATTCTGCCGAAAAAAATTCAATTAAAATAATTTTTTTTTTTACGGAGAAACTCAACGTGGTTCAAGATGAATATTACCCGAATTTTTTTCACAGTGGATTTTAAAAATTCTATTGTACAAAATACACTGAATAAAAAGGGATGCAAGAAAGACATATTTTAAAGCCAATTTCGTCCAACTTTTTTTTAAGATTTAATACTTCCTTTTTATTATGTGGCAGAATTTCTAGGAAGAAGCTCTCGGAGAATATTCAAATCGTATCGGAATGATTAAATTTCTAGCGGGACGATGGTATAATCTCTTTTAGAGACAAGACAATCCAAGATTTTTTGATATTCCAAAATTTCAAATTCATTATTTTTTTATAAGGATCAAAGCATAGGAATCAATTATTTGATTTGATTTCTATTCAGCGTTTTATTAACCTTAATAGAAAATTCAGTGAAGCCCCTTTCAATCGGTCATTAACTTCCCACAGTCATAATATGTTCCATAAGTTTCCTGTAAAGCCAATAGATGAAGATTTCACCATACGAGTATTTATAAAGAAATCGCATAAATATCATGTGAGACGAAAAGGATATACCCAGCAAACATTTGGAGTCCTGAATGAGTCTTTTATGAATCCGCATTCGGAGTGTGAGCCCTCATAATGAGCTCATTGAAGAGTCCAAAATGAACGTGCTTCCTTCTTGCGAGGGTCGTCCCATATGAGTCAGAAATCATATACCGAAGGAGCCCATATTAGATGCATAAGTACATGACGCCTTCCGCACTTATATCTGATTATTATTTCCGCTCAAATAGAGCATATATGACTCTTTCCGCACTCATTGCCGAGGCCATTTTCCATATATATTTATAAGCCTTTTATGACTTTGCAGCTAGCACAATATTTCTCTATATGTATGATCGTGCGTGGGTTAATAAAAATGCTACAAAATTGCAAAAATTATATTTTGCTAAATTCTTTAAAATTTCTGTTTGGATTTGGGCGTTTATGATTTTATATTTTATTTTTATCGACGTGATTTAATTTGTTTGTAAGGTTTTATCTTACCATGTTTATTTTCATTAATTCCGATCGCCCTGTGTGGGATTTGATCCCGGAAACTCGAACGATTTCTATTTCTATTCATGTGGTTATTCTTCGACGCCGTCCTTCGCCAATTCAAAATTCGAGATGATCATTTATTTGTTTAATATTTTGACCCTCATATTTTCTAGTTATTTCTGATGCATTTCTGGCTCCTAAATATGGGCACTCCGAATATGTTTGCTGGGTAGTTCATTCGAATTTCGATTAGGGTGTAGCAAAATAATTGCGAGTCTTTGAAAAGATTTGATTCAAACTGAGAAAGCTTCAAGATGGCGATCATTATTTATTTAAAAAAAGGTTTAATGTAAATAGCTACAATTTTACTGCCTAAGAAAAGGCTGGAGGAAGAGATTTTAGAAAAATCCTTAAGACAATTCAAGAATCATCGTTTACCTTGCTAGGATCATGGCTACTAATAAAAGCCCGTATATTCCTTAGAACAAGAAAAGTCTTTGGAGGTGATACTTTCTAACGGGATTCAAGCACACTTGATGATTTAATGATTTATGAAACTTATAACTATGCCTCGGAATTTGAATAGATATGTAAAAAAATGAAAAAAAAATCAAAAAATATTCAAAAAAATTCAAAAAAATGCAAAAAATTCAAATATTCAAAAAATGTTCAAAAAATTCATATTCAAAAAATTCACAGTCAAAAATTCCAAATTAGTTAGATTTAGTATGCCTATTAAAATTTTGAATTGTCGAAAAAAAAATGCAAAAATTATTAAAAATTCAAAATATTAAATAAGATTCAAATAATTCAAAAAATTCCAAATTTTCAAAATCCGAGCTCTACTTATAACTATGCCTCGGAATTTGAATATGTAAAAAAAATGAAAAAAAAATCAAAAAATATCAAAAAATATTCAAAAAATATTCAAAAAAATTCAAAAAAAAATGCAAAAAAATTTAAAAAAATATTCAAAAAAAATTCAAAAAAAAAATCTAAAAAATTCAAAATATTCAAAAAATTCACATCAAAATCCACAATTATGTCGATTTAGTATGTAAAAAATAATTAAATTCAAAAAAAAAGCACATATTAAACGCAAAAAAATTCAAAATATTCAATAAATTCAAATAATTCAAAAAAATTCAAAATATTCAAAATCCGAGCTCTACTTAAAACTAACTTCCAATAAAGACATAATCCTTGAAAGAAAAATCACTCAACTAGTTTTAAGCTATTTTTCTAAATTCTAAATATTGAAAGGATATTCAAATAGAATTTTAAATCTCCAGAATTCGAGATTGTCTACATTGGAAATTTCCTCTCAGCTTTGCTTAACACGAATGAAAACCTTTGAATTATGTAGAAAAGTACTTAAAATATTATTCTTAGGAAAATCTTATTAAAGAATGAAGCCAAAAGTTCTCTTCTCTATCCACTGGCGGCAGCCGTAAGGCTAATGGCTGATGCTGACCTTGAACTTGTTTGCAAATTGTTAAAGATTTGCACTTAATTTTTTACCAAGAATTCCGCAACTCTTTTTAAGTCATTACAGACAATGTAGAAAGTTCGATATATGAACTTTTAGTTATTGGAAATTATTTTATGCCCATTTCGGAATCGCTTTTTCACTAAAGCAGATCACAATTAAACTGAGTTTTTTTTTCTCATTATATTAAATGAGTAATATTTATGGAACTCAGCTTACTTGGTATGACAAAATGAAGTGCATTTCCATATTTAATACCCAAAAACAAACCGGTTACAACAGGATGGGGAAAATAGATCAACAGGGGTGACAACATTATGCCTATTTAGACTTTTAGGAAAGCTTTCTGTTATAGCACAGTGGGCACATGTCCCCACAAAATAAGACACCCCTATACATACATCTGGCAATAGTCCAAAAATTTACTAAAGTTTTAAAACTATAACAAAATAAAAAATAAAAATATTTAAAAAAAACCGAAAAACCGCTCATGAAATATTTTAAATTTAACGATCGTAATTTTTATTTCATTTTCTTAAATTCTGGCCATCTTCCAAAAAGCAATATTTTCCGCTTTGCTCTCAATAGAGAACGTCGTGAAAGAAATTAACTTTTCCCAAGTTCAGAGCACAGTTTCAAAAAAAAAATGACTTCTTATTTATTTCTTAAAGTCTTCAAAAGTTCAATTGGCTTGCGACAAATGAGCGCCATGGAAACGTATTTCTGATTTGAATTTTTCAAAGGAATAAAGAAAGCGATTTTTGATTAAATGTGCTGTTTTTTTTTCTTGGGAAATAGAAGTGATTTGCAACAAAAATAAAACCTTCTTTTAAAATGATATTTCCACACAATTTTGTTTATCAATGCGTTCCTCTTGCGAATATCACGTCATGAGGCCTATAAATATCAAATGAAAAATTGCAAAAAAATATTTTTCAACATTCAGGTCTATATGCACGTGCATAAACCTACGTACAGCCATATACATAGGTACATAAATACATATATGTAGGTATATCCGTTCACAGTGCTCAACTGTGAGCAATAATTCGTACCAATTTGGTAATACGAAAAAAAAAACAAGCAACGAATGTCTCAACATGACGCAAACAATAACAAAACAACAACAAAAAAACAAATAATAATAAAGAAAAGATTTTAGAATAAATTTCATTTAAATCATATTTCATAATAATAATAATTTTTTTAAATGAATACTAAGCGCATTTATTCCCCAAAGACAGCTTACTTCATTGGACACGATCTCGATGTAGGTGATCGTATCCTTTATGGCATAGTTGAAGGCAATCATCGGCACTTCGGTGACGCCAGTGTGACGATTTTCAAGTTGATCACGCAGCAATAATTGGTCCCCATCTTGCCGGTAGCCGATTCCGAATTTTGATTTACATTCGATTTTAAGTGGCGTATTTAAAAACGCGAAAATGAGTAAAAATAGGCACGCATGTGGGTGCATTTTCATAATTTCTTTTTGGTTTTTATTTGACTTTTTCGAATATAGTACACAAATTTGAATTTTTTTTTTTTTTCACAAAAATGTCGAATTGCGAAATTTTTCTTCCGATTTCATTGATCACACAACGACGCTTTCGAATGAACTAATTTCACTGCCGGCCGAAAGAAGATCGCGGAAAGATCTTTTGGGCTTTCAAAAGGGATAGAAGCTTTCGGAGGAAAACTCTTTTTTGTTTTTACGAAATGAAAAACCACTTGACTTTTCAGTTGTCTAAGAGGAAAATGAGCGAGATCGTGCGATCGATCGATTGAGAGAGAGAGAGAGAGAGAGAGAGAGGAGAGAGAGAGAGAGAGAGAGAGAGAAGAGAGAGAGAGAAGAGAGCATATATAGAAAGAGAAATAGAGTGAAGAGCTTTAGTCTTTTAAAAAGTTCATAAAAATTGTTTTCTTTTCTTGATGAAGTTGTTCAAATTTTCGTTTTCGCATTAAATTCGACCATGAAAATTGAATTTTGTTGTAAAACATTTTTGTTTTTTCCAAACATTTTTCCTTCGAAGCGATACTATTGATTTTTGTGGCTGAAAAGTTAATGACCCGAACACCTCAAATATTTTCATTTAATTTCCAAAAGAGCAAAATAGAAAAATAACAAGCAGCCGAAACTTGTTGAAACATCGCAGGAATGCCAAATGTTTCCTTTCATCACACTAAAGAAAAACATGCGTGCCCTTAACGCATGGAGCGCCAAGTCAATAATGCCGTCTTGCCAATGACCTAAAGAGAATTTTATTGAAAAAGAAAACATTATTTATTTCTCTAAAAATACCACATAAAACGAGTATTTTTAAATTTTCAATGTCTGCTGTATGCTTTAGTTTCTCACTCCACATTATTCGGTTTTGGCCAGAGCTGCGTATACGCAATTTTTTGTTTGCAAATTGTTTTCTTTTTTAATATCCGACACAGGCTCTATCGAAGGTATAATGCATTTGTGCGTACGTGTGTAACACCCAAAATCATGTATGGAAATGGTCAGAGTCACCAGGAGATTCGATTAAGACATGTCCGTCGGTCTGTCTGTCCGTATAAAGTTTTCTTATCGAAGGAGTTGAGCTATCTTGACGAAATTTGGTATGTTTATTTACGGGGACATGAGTAAGAACAAGTTCGAAAATGGACCGGATTGGATCATTTTTAAGGGTACCTCCAATAGGTACTAGGATCTGTTATGAAAATCATGCGAATTTCTCTAAAACCTAAATTTTTAAAGATATTTTGATGAGCCTTTTAACATACTCTAAAATATTCAATTTAATGGTCAGAAATTGTAAAAAAATAGGCGTGGCAAAGGAGTGATTAATAAAAATTTTATTGGACAGAAGTCAGCATATGAGGCTCCTTTATGGTCTTGGAGTAGTACTTCCAGAGTACTTTTTCTTAATGACCGTAGTCCTGGGCTGTTTTAAAAGGTGTTCATTAGAGCGGATCAAATTGTTCGACCAAAAAAATGTGCCAAATCCTATAGCAAGGCATGATTCTAGGATTTTTTCTAAGCAAGAATGCCCAATCAACTATAGGTCAAAAATGAAGTTTGTTTCGCCGGATTTTCGAAAGAAGGTCGACCTGAAATATGCCTATAAATATGCTACAAATAGTATGGGAAATTTCAAATCAATTTGGTTTTATATCTTACTAAGATAATCTTAGCATATTTTTAGGCACATGAAACAACAAAATTTTTACTTGCAAAACAAACAGAAATAATGCATTTTTGAAGGGTTCTTCAATAAAATATTGCAATGTTTTCAGTTGTTTTACTTTTAAGAGATATAGGGGTGATAGTTTTTCTACCTTTTGAGAGGATTTTAATGGATAAAGACGACAATAATTTACTTAAAACGATATAAAAACCTATTTTTGCAAATCCGGCGAAACAAAATTCACTTTTGTCCTGATGCTTTCTTGGGCATTATTGTTCAAAATTGTTCGCAGAATACTATTCTGCTATAGGAATACGTACTTAAAATTTGATCCGCTCTAGTATTCATACATATACAGTAAGGTGGATCGATTTTGTAACCTCCAATTCCCTAGCAGAATATTATTCTGTTGCCCATACTTAATAATTATGCGAAGAATCTATAGGTCAAATGTCAATTTTAACCTTCCGCTTTGGCAAACAAGGGGTTTTCATGCGATATTCGACTTATTTTGGTCATCATTGTTGGTGAAAACATCTCAAAAAGCAGAGAAACAATCACTTCAACGTCCCCAAAACTCGAGCCATTGAAAAAATTTTATATTTTCCGTTAATAACTATCTTAAAATGGCCAATTTATGATGATTTTTCAAGCAAAATTGTTATTATTTCTCATGCCTAAAATTATGCTAACAATCAATATAAGAAAAAAATCACTTTTAAACACTGTTTCGATTAGGTAGACATTTCAATAATTTGTAGCATGTTTTTAGGCATATTTAAGATTGGCCTTCTTTTTGAAAAGAAGGGTTTGACCTATGGTTCCATGGGTATTCTTTCTCCAAAAAAAAGTTGTAGAATCTTATTTCACTGGGGCAATTTTCATTTTTTTTTTGTGTCGAACAAAACGATCCACCTTAATATACAGATTTTGCTATGTCGGGTATTGTATTCTTACGGCTCGCCTGACTATAACACCCTTCTTGTTTAGTTTTTAATGAATTTTCCGGTAAACCGGCAATGATGACCAGAATGACTGATGAAAGATTTATTATTGAAAATATGAGAATATTGTTTATTTACCTTCTTATTGGAGTGCGAGAGTATATTAGAAATTACAAGGAATTTTTATTGTACCCAAGCTTACAACGCTTTATGGAAACGTCATCGACTGAAATACTTTTAAATGGCATTAAATTTCGAAATTTTTGCTTATTTTGGCTTTAATCCAGCATTAATATTTCCTCTTTTGCACGATTTGAATGGAATTCGGCATAAATAAAATTCATTTTATTCACTCTAATTAATTTTTAATAATTTTTTGTTTATTTCATTACGTCTTTTCATGAAGAAATCTTTCGTTCTTCATTTGTTCTTGATTTTAAATTCTTGTTCTTGTTTATGATATTATAATTTTTTTTGCAATTTGTGGATGTCATTGGCCCAGAGAATAATGTGTATAATTCTGAGTGTGAAAGAAAACTGCTTCGAATTCGTCTTCGATAGAAATAATTTCGAGGGTGTTATAGGCAAGGCAATAAAGGAGCTTCACATGAGGACTTCTGTTCAATAACCACCCTTTTTGCCATGCCTCCTTACCCAATTCTCGGAAATTTAATCAGTGGCCTAAAGATTAGCTCAAATTCCGAATTTCTATGATTTTAGGACAGTTTTTGTGATTTTTCTGACAGACCTTAGTACTGGAGGTACTCCTAAAAAATTGTCCGATCAAATCGCTTTCTCAAACCTGATTTAACTCAGGTGTCCCAAATACGCTTACCACATGTCGTCAATATAGCTGAACTCCTTCGATAAGAAAACTGTATACGGACTGACGAACCTAGGGCTAAACCTTGAATTGTAGATGTACCCTGCAGAAATATGGACTGGCCCAAGTGTAGCCTCATGTTACCAGTACTAGTCCCCTCTCAATTCCACTTGTAATGTATTCAACTGACCTTTTTAACATGGGCCTGGCATTGGAGAGGGACTAGTCCGCAAAACGGGTTCTTTTTGGGTCAATTTTCGTAATTTTGTCTGGTTTTTGGGCTTGTCAAATCAGGAATTAAAAAAACAATTTCTTAAATATTTTTTATTTATTTTTACATTATTTAAATTTTTCATTTTAAATTTTTTTTTTTCACAGCAGCAGTTTTAAAAATATAAGTAGAGCTAAAGTTAATTTAAAATATCCCAGCCACCTATGCGGAGCGCTCCGAAACAGGGTTTAAAGGACTCCCACCTAGACACCTTGATGGATCGTTTTTGGAGCGCTCCGAAGTAGGAGTGTAAAAGGACTCCCACTTGGACCCCTTGAAGGAGCGTTTTTGGAGTGCTCCGGCAATGAGGCGTCCTCAGGAGCACCTTCAAGGAGCGTTCAGAGAGTCATGCATTTAAAATTTCATTATCTAGTTGGCATGGTTTTTTTCATTCTTTATGGTTTGCAACTTTATGCAACTTATGGTGATGTAACTTTACGGGAATTTCCCTTAAAGGGAGAAAACCTTTTTGGATAACTTTAAGAAACTAACATTTTACAATGTCCTAAGTAAAAGTAGTTGATAAAAATAAAAAGAAATATTTTTTGAAATGCCTTAGAAAATTTTAAAAAGGAAAATGGTTTTTTATTTATTGTTTCTCAATGTTCAGGAAATCAAGCAATCCTAGAACACTCCTCCTGGGTTATCTTTGGATTAATTTAGGAGTCCTTTTTTTAAAAATTGTAGGCAAATAGAGGAGTCTGCACGGAATCCTTGCGGTTTATCTGAGGGAGCAAATTAGGACAACTTTTTTCATATGTTTTGAAAAGGCCATTTTCTCCCGCAAACACGCTCATTTAGGATCCTTTTAGGAGGCTCCTTAGGAGCGTAAACGCACCGCATTGGGAGTCCTAAAGGTGCACCGTGCTGGGATTTTTCACTGCTTTGTGAAAGATGAAAAAAGTATTTTTTCTAAGTTGATGAAAGTGCCTTTTACAGACTACCCTTAAACCAACCCGTTTATTACCGACCGCCGGCTAGACGAATTCGATGGAACGAACTGCCATAATTTAACCGGTAGGGTTTGGACCGATCAAAAGCCAGTCCTTCCTAAGAAATTGACCGGCTCATTTCTGCAGGGTAGTTACTGTTCCAATGATGGCCATAAGCAAGGCTTAAATTACGTTAACACTTTTGCGACTGCTAAGAAAATATGTAAGTATATACGTTAGGGTGGGTCGATTTGTATGGAGCGAAAAATCGGTTTCATGAAACCCAAAAGCAATATTTTGAGGTTGATTTGCGCGAGCAAGGAATTCATTTTGTTGGCAAAATTTTCTTAGATCATCTAGTTTACTTTTCTGCTATACGCTTTTTCGAAAAAAAATTCTACCCACCCTAATGTACGTCCCTATCCAATTTTGATTTTCCTTAAGAAATCAATCAGTCGATGAATTTTTTCCTTTTTTTCAAACCCGTAAAACGATTTAAAATTTATGAAGAAATGAAAAAGCTTAAGGAAACATAATTCCAAGCAATCCTTCAAAAGTTTCCGTTGATATCTCGAATTTGAATTTTCAGCATTGCTCATTGTTTTCCTCAAAAACCAACTAGCCTTCGTTAATTCCATTGGTAATTTGTGTCACTGAGATGTCGATCGTATCATTGCGATGAGGACAATGCAGTTATGCGAAGAACTCGAGGACTAAGCTCGCAAAGAACACAAGCTTATGCACGCACGGACATTGCTGCCTTCTGCTGCATCGAATTTGTGTCATTCGAATTTTTTTTTTTGCTGTTTGGTTGCAACGAAAAGCAGTTGTCAACAGAATAGAGACAGGGACATAGAAAGAGAGGAACCGAAAATAGATAGAGAGGGAGAGAGATAGAGAGAGAGAACCTATTCTATTCTCAACTCACTTGCAGTGTCAATTCCCCGTCGTAATGTGTCAGAAAAGTGTTTTCCAATTTCGAATGCCGCATTTTCGATCGAATAATCCGATACACGATACGATATGGAAATCTATCATCGTCGGAGTTTTGAGTATTCTTATCTCTGGCAACAATAACAAAAATGCCACTGGAAACTACTTATATATTTACATAACTAATTGCTTTTAAATTGTTTGAAAAGTGGATGGGCATGGGCTTGAATAAAAATTTAATGGGCAATTATTGCGGCTGTCACTGTCGCTATCGGGCGACTCTTAAAAATGAATGAAATGACGAAAGTATTGAAGTGATTTCTTTCCTTTTGTTCTTTGCCCAATTGAAAGTCGATGCTTTACATATGAAAAGTGTTATTAACCTTTCATTGAACCACTTGAAATGAAGACAAGCGATTCTAATTGAGTTCCTTCTCTACAATGGACTCTCAAGTGGCAGCGGATGAAGTCTTTAGCCTCTCGGATTGTGAAATAACAAAGCATTTCAGATAAATTCAGACTATTCATTTTTTCGTTCCGTTCCATAAATATGAATATTGCACCGCGCACTTGAAAATTTCAAAAAAAAAAAAAAAAAAAAAAAACCGTGCTACGAACATTTTTCCGAGTTCAAAGGAACCTGTGGACGATGAAAATGCGCACGAATTTGGTGTATCGCATCGATCGCTGGATACGTGCCACTTGAGTAAATGGCAAAATTGCGATATAAATTCAATAAAATTTTTAACTATTTGCTGCATGTGAAGAATTTTTTTTTTGGCCACTTTGGAAAATGGAAAATCGAAAAATTCGACATTGGAAAATAATTCACCGAAAAATTGCATTTTAAGCGAGCGGCTGCTGCTGCTGCCCAATTTCCTTTTGTTTTCTCATGAAATGCATTTTAAAGAGCCTCAAGGCTAAGTTTATCCAAGCGATTGAGCAATTTCATTTTAAATTGTTTAGAAAATTTTTTGTAAATTTATTATAAATATTTATGTTCAATTTTTATAGCCGAGATCCCAATTTCTTCGCAATTTGAATGCCAATTCAATTTTTGGACTTCGATTTTCACAAGTTCGATCGTCTTGACCGATTTTTATTATTTCCCGATATGCGGGAATTATTTTAATCTTTGCAGATCTAGTCGTTCCAGATTGTGCTATATGCGCAGATAGTGGGATCCCAGCTAACAGTTTAGGGGAAAATGAAATGCAACGTATAGTTATTAGTGTCCTTGATAAAGTGTTTTCCATAAACGGTTTAAGACCTTCATTTTATTCTTGGATTATCCCACTTAAGATTACCTGATTCAACTGAAAACACTCAAGGAAACTTTAAGTTGATTAAAGCCTCGAAATAAAGGAGCGAAAATATTTTTCATTGACATACCTACATATGTACCTTTAAGATGGAACAGATTTGTCACTATCGGAAATAATTTAAATATTTAGTTGCATACTTTTGAATGTTAATATTAAACATTTTGCGATGCCCGTCTTATCAATAAGTAGGTCAACAGAAAATGTTTAAATTCGACACCTAAAGGTATGCATTAAAATATATAAATTGAATTTTTATCATTTTAAGCCATTAAAAACTGACCTTTATTAAGACTTTAAAGATGTTCGCGCATACTTCAAAATCCTTTCTCAACATCTGATTAAATTGGCAGACCTTCGAGAATTCATACATTTGTCACTATCGGAAATATGCGGAATAATTTAAGGCATACTTTTGGGTGCTGAATTTAAATATTTTCCTGTTGCCCTACCCTGTAGAAATGAGCCTGATCAAATTCCTAAGATGGACTGGCCTTTGACCGGTCCAAACCCTACCGGTTAAATTATGGCAGTTCGCTCCATCGAGTTCGTCTAGCCGGCGGTCGGTAATAAACGGGTTGGTTTAAGGGTAGACTGTAAAAGGCACTTTCATCAACTTAGAAAAAATATTTTTTTCATCTTTCACAAAGCAGTGAAAAATCCCAGCCAACCATTGGAGTCCGCACGGTGCACCTTTAGGACTCCCAATGCGGTGCGTTTACGCTCCTAAGGAGCCTCCTAAAAGGATCCTAAATGAGCGTGTTTGCGGGAGAAAAGGGCCTTTTCAAAACATATGAAAAAAGTGTCCTAAAATGCTCCCTCAGATAAACCGCAAGGATTCCGTTCAGACTCCTCTATTTGCCTACAATTTTTAAAAAAAAGGACTCCTAAATTAATCCAAAGATAACCCAGGAGGAGTGTTTTAGGATTGCTTGATTTCCTGAACATTGAGAAATAATATTAAAAAAAACCATTTTCCTTTTTAAAATTTTCTAAGGCATTGCCAAAAAAATATTTCTTATTATTTTTATCAACTACTTTTACTTAGGACATTGTAAAATGTTAGTTTCTAAAAGTTATCCAAAAAGGTTTTCTCCCCTTTAAGGGAAATTCCCGTAAAGTTACATCACCATAAGTTGCATAAAGTTGCAAACCATAAAGAATGAAAAAAACCATGCCAACTAGATAATGAAATTTTAAAGCATGACTCTCTGAACGCTCCTTGAAGGTGCTCCTGAGGAGCTCATTGCCGGAGCACTCCGAAAACGCTCCTTCAAGGAGTCCAAGTGGGAGTCCTTTTACAATCCTACTTCGGAGCGCTCCGAAAACGATCCATCAAGGTGTCTAGGTGGGAGTCCTTTAAAACTCCTGTTTCGGAGCGCTCCGCATATGGTTGGCTGGGATATGTTAAATTAACTTTTAGCTCTACTTATATTTTTAAAAATAACTGCTGCTGTGAAAAAAAAAATTGAAAATGAAAAAAAAATTTAAAAATAAATAAAAAATAAATAAAAAATATTTAAGAAATTGTTTTTTTTTATTCCTGATTTGACAAGCCCAAAAACCAGACAAAATTGAAATTAACCCAAAAAGAACCCGTTTTGCGGACTAGTCCCTCTCCAATGCCAGGCCCATGTTAAAAAGGTCAGTTGAATACATTACAAGTTGGAACTACGAAGGGACTAGTACTGGTAACATGAGGCTACACTTGGGACCAGTCCATATTTCTGCAGGGTAACGACTTCAAATTGGTTTTCTAACAATTCAATTGCATATTTTCAGGTGTTTAATTGAAATATTATCCTTTAAAAATCACATTTCTAATCCCTTCCAACCGAGTTGGAAAACAATTTTCCTCGGATCATCAATTTCAATTAATGTCGCTGACTTAATAACTGCCGTAAACGAACTTAATCGCATTAACCTCAAAGTCCTTTTGCAGTTCAAGTGAAAAAGGCAAAGCAAGAAACAAAGCCAATCATTCAATTAATAAATGATTGAATTTTCTTCCCATTATCCATTCATTTCAAACAGTTCAATTTAAGAGACTTTATTGAATTTAAAATTCAACGACCAGCATAAATGATTCAACCGTTAGAATTATACAGTGCCAACGCTATAGAGATTGCGGGGCCACCGTTCCATCGATGCGCGGTGTTGCGCTTGTTCTGTCTTGCCACTGTTTTTGGCTTTATTTGCTTGTTTGTTTAAAGGAAATTGCTGCACTTTCAGCATTTCTCGATGGCGAACAACGGAAGTTGCAAACTTTTTAAGTGCATCTTGTTACTCTTGCTCGACGATTTCTCTCGCTCCATCTCTCGCTGACTTCGATGGCAGACAACTTGAACGTTTTGTTGCGTGTTTCTTTTGGCTTTACTTAGCTAATTGGTTTTTCGTGTTCGCGAAGGATTTGCATTGTTTATTTGGATGTGCAAAATTTTCCAAAGCGATTTAAGGTAATTAGCATTTCCTCAAAAATGATGCATTTTCTTAAATCTTAGCAAAAATGCAGTAAAAATTCATTGAAAATTTCTTTAAACTTCAAAAATAACCCTCCCTTTCTATTCGTGCCAGCAAGCCCCCCTTCATAATTAGCACAATCTGTCCTTTCCCAATATCATCATTGAACACTTCAAAATTTAAATCATATCCCACTTCAATAAATTCTCGCCTCCTTGCTTGTAATCCAATATGTCCTTTCAAGTGTTTGTAGGATTTCACATATTTGAAATTACCTTTAAATTGGGGTCGAAAATACCCTTCAAAAATTGTTTCCCCTGATAGGCTGGTACGCATCCCTGGAGCGAGACAAAAATGATTAAGATTACGCAGACACTTTATGGGCAAAATTGAGTATAGAAATCTGTGATGAAAATTGTACACGAAGGGGATGATCAATTGGCTGTCATAATAATCCAATTACTTGGGGTAAAATTGAATAGGTGTTCGCAAGGAAATACCTTCAAAAAGGATTCAAAGCAATTTCAAATGTATTTCCAAAATAAATCCGATGAGGCTATGAAGCTCAGTATAAAGCATCCTTAAAGGGACTAAATCAAATTATTTATGTAAATATATAACATGGAGAATAATATTTGGATAAACTTGTCATCATGTGTATCGAAATGTCTTGATCCAGAATTGTCCTTTATAATTGAAATTTAAAAAAAAAGAATTCGATTTGAAATCTTCTCCTTTAATTTACAAAGAGACGAGGGTCAAGCAATATTACCGAATCCTTTCAAATCACCCAGATGATCAACTTTATTATGTATATCCATTGAAAACGTTTTAAATTCGTCGGTTGTCTTGAAACGCCTACAGCCAAGTCTTCCTTCTTTTTATTGAACAAAATCTCCAAACCATCTTTTAATCCATTGAGCTAATACGAAATCACATGTTGGATCATGTCTTAAAATTGCTTCCTCACACTCGAAAGTTTACACAAAAACGTCGACACAAAAACACACACACACACAGACAACATCACCTGCTACCGTAGTCGACAAAGCGATTTAAATATCACGGAACGTGTCTGCAATTTCAAAAGACGCTCGAAAGTATGCTACTATTCATGCCAATGGCAATAAAGTAAAGGAATTTTTCTTGTTTTTTTTTTCTTTCAAATTTCCTCCTCAATTTGGGCACATTAGATTCATATCGAAAATATACCAGAAAATAAATCATAAAATGAAGCAAATCAAAGGGAATATACGAAGTGCTTATCGGTAAGCAAAGCATAGACAGAAACCGGAAGCGAGCAAAAAATTAAATAAAATTCTCACTCTCGACCATCTAGAAGTTGTTAAAAGTCTTGGCAAAAAAAGAATATAAAAAAAAAAAAAATAAAAAATAAAAATGGTGGCTAAGTCAAACACTTGCTGCTATTCCACACCAAACATTGAATTCTCATAGTCGCGCGAGTCTGTGGGAGCGTTTTTTTTTTTTTTTTGTTCTTCTGACTGGTGGCCCCGAGCAGAAACACCTTCAGCATTTCTCGGCAAAATTCACTTTTTTTTTTGCCTTTTGTAATTCACCATTGAAGCGAGGTACGAATGCAATAACTTCTGCTTCAATGGCGAGAGCGCGCGGATCCGTCGATGTGTGGCTATGAACAAAGTTCTACTATCGAGAATGTGGCAATGCGGTGATGCAGGATTGCTTGGCTGCCTGTCGAAGCTGTGCTCGAGTAAAGATAACTTTTGCGCTGTTCCCGCGCCATCGTCGCAGGCGAGTCAATTGAGTTTTTTTTTCTTTTTTTTTTTTGTGTTCGAAACAATAGTAAACGGATTAGCGAATTTGTGCCCGGGGCGAAGAGCATTGTAGGCGCTAACAATAGCTCAGACGGTTCAAAAATGGAAAATTCAAAAAAAGAAAAAAAAATTGTCCAAAAGAATGAAGACATGTTTTTATAATTATAACGATTTGAATATCAAACTTGATTTGTTCGCTCTGGATGCGGCAACACATTTCCATAGAGAACTTTCATTCGCTTCCAGGAGTTTTTTTTTTCTCCTTTTATGGTGAATTCTTGCGCGTTTTTCTTTTCGCATTTAATTAAAAAGTTTCTAAATTATTTTTCCTTTTATTGTTGTTCATTGAAGCGAAGTAGTTGAAAGTGATAATAAATTTCATAGGATCCATGATGAATGTGCTTTCTAGCTTCTTCTATCACGTCCCAAGTTAGATTCCATTTTTATCCATACTTTTCACAATTTTCTTTTACCGCTGGCATCCGGTTTACATGGGCCATCTGCACCTTAATCTTTCCTGATCGGAACTAATCGGTTAATTCTGGGGAGTCGTTTTGGTCTTGCTCTTGGTAGCTCTATTGTGATGTTAAATACATATCCATTTAATCGTTGTATTTTTTGTTATTTTTGTCAGAAATAGTTGATACCACATTAAGTTCCCAACTAAGCGAACTTTTGTTATTACTACCCATTGTCTAATATTAAGCGAAATGTACTTAACTTCGAAGAGAACATGTCATTCGAATGGTCTCTTTTAAAATAGTTAAGCTTCAAAATTTATCTCTAGTCTTGAGTTATGATCAGGGCTCGGATATACATGCATTTTTGTAAATTTAAAGCATACTTTATGGGGGAAAAACTTTTCTTACCAACATTTTGCGAATAAGTCTAGTGAAGTTGAACTTCAAACGGCTTTTCTACCTTCATCAAAATTCTTATTGAAGTTCAAAATCTATTTGAATCTTATCTTTATGTGAGTTGAAAAAAAATTTTACTCCATAAAGTATGCTTTAAATTTATAAATGCATATATATGTGAGGGGGATCTGCCGCGCTATAAATAGTTTCTAATCAGTATACACCGCAAAAGAGTTTTCCAAAAGTATCAAGAAATTAGACAAGGCATCGTTACCATTTATATAGAACAAACTATTTGTATTTTGCCCCTCCCTAACTGAAATCCTGGACAAGCCCATGACCGATAGCGCACACTGACGAGGGGTCAGGGAACCAAGGCTTTCAGTGGACGCCTTTCAAGGAAATATCAAAATTGATACTTCGTGAATATTTGAAACATTCCCTTTATGTTTCGATTAGGAAAACAGAAAACATTTAATTCAGTACCTAAAAGTATGCATAAAATTATTTAGAATACTTTCAATTACCAGATATCTGTTTCTTTTTGAACGGATGAACATTAATGCACGTTTTTATGAAGGATATGTGATCTTTCTTAAGCTTGAAGTTAGGACCGTTGGTACAATCCTAAGATTATATAAATCATTTTTAAATATTTAATTACATACTTTTAGGTGCCCTAGTTATAATGTTTCTTTGCCCGTCGAATCGGATTTAAATGGTATCTTTTTTCAAATTAATTTCAGGACGAAGGTTGGAAACTAAATCGCACGAATTATTATCAGAAGGATGGCTATCGACGGGTAATATTCGTGGCATTGTTGGCGTTACATTTTCCACATCACATTGTCGCAAGAATATGGACTACCCTCTGCGAACAAATTACAATCTTCGAGGACACAGATCAGATGTGAGTACGAAGGAAATTTAATCAACTAATTTCGAATTTTATTCGATTCGATTTCAGGTCATACTCGTTAAATGGAATGAGCCATACCAGAAGCTAGCTTCTTGTGATAGCTCCGGCATTATATTCGTTTGGATCAAATACGAGGGTCGTTGGTCAATCGAACTGATAAATGATCGTAATACCCCGGTAACGCATTTCTCCTGGTCGCACGATGGAAGAATGGCATTGATTTGTTATCAGGACGGCTTTGTGCTTGTGGGTTCCGTTGCCGGACAGCGTTATTGGTCGTCAATGTTAAATTTAGAATCCACAATAACGTGCGGCATTTGGACACCCGATGATCATGTAAGAAAATTTTCCTTTTTTTGTTTAGATACACAGTTAAGATCGAAACTTGTTTCAAATTGTAGCAAGTGTACTTCGGGACGACGCAAGGTCAAATAATTGTTATGGATGTGCATGGCGCGATGGTATCGCAGGTGCAATTGAGCAATGAAGTCGGTATAACCTCCATGGCGTGGTCGTGTGAAAAATTCAAAATGGAAGAAGGCGAGGAATCGGAACCGGGTGTAACGAATGCGTGTAAGTTTCTCATTTGAATGAGAGCATTTTCTTTTTAAATGGAAATCATGGATTTTTCACTGTGGTTTTTTTTTCCAGCCAAGCGGACTTTTGTGCTTGCGGTTAGTTTTCAAAATGGCTTTATTTATTTATTAAAATCCTTCGATGATGTTTCACCAGCACACATCAATACGGGGTAAGACTCTGCATTCAGCTTTCAAAATAAACTCAAGGTAGAAAGAAATACAAATGATTTCCCCCATCAATAGCTTTTACCTCAACGGTACCGTTGGCATGGTAATGGAATGGAGTAACTCACGGGAGCTCCTAGCCGTCGCGGGCACAGCGCAGTGTTCAGCGAACTCAACGGACTCTCAAGGTGCAACGATATATGAAAATCTTTTGAAGTTCTATACAGAGAACGGAACCCTGTTGTATCACGCACGCATTCCGAATAGTACGGCACCAGTGTCTGCACTGACTTGGGGACACAATGACAAGAGACTGTTCATAGCAACTGGGACTCAAGTCCACATTGCTTGGGTATCGCGACGAATAGCGTCGTTACAGTTGTTATGCCGTCTACAAATACAGGCCTGTATAGGATCGGAAAGCATGTTGCCAGTATTGCCTTTGCCAACCCGTATTAAATCACTCATAAGTAATCTCTTCGCTCAAACCATAAGAGTGAGTCGCTTCTTCATTAACTAACTAGTTATGGGAATTCAACAGCTCAAATGCGATTTTCTCTTTCAGAGTTGTGTACCTGATTTGAAATCTCTCAGAGATTTTGTCTCGCGGCCTCCAATGTGCTCTACACGCTTACACTGTACAATGATAAGGCATGACGATGAATCGAACTTAAGTTCGGGAACTTGCTATACACTGTATTTGGAATACCTTGGAGGTCTAGTGCCATTGCTCAAGGGCAAACGTACATCGAAAATACGTCCAGAGTTTGTTATTTTTGACCCACAAGTTAATGGCAATGGTATGGAAAAAAGTAGATATCTTGTAATGGAAATAATTCTTTATATTTCTTCAAATAGATGCAGCGATGTTCTTTCAATACTCATCGGATTCAAAGAGTCAGTCAACGTCGAGTTCTAGTCCGTCTACGACAACGGGCAATAGTGGGCGTACGGATTCTTCGGATACTGAATTCGAGGATCATAGCCACGGTTCACCGCGTACGCCAAGGAAACGGAAAGTTCGGCAAAAGAAACGCTTACAAAGCCACCACAGTGATAAAGACCGAAACGCTTTGACGGGGAGCACTACCAATAGCAACGATCCGGATAGTTTAGATGAGCTTGCATACGTAGACACATTGCCAGAGGTAATATAATCCGAGTAATAAAAAAATTACAAACAAATTTATTCTAATATCCTTTGCAGGAAGTCAAACTTGTTGAAGTTACTTCGAATATTTGGGGAACGAAATTTAAAATCCATGGACTTGCTAAAACCGTCCCAGCCAATTTAGGCCAAGTAACCTATAAAACGTCCTTACTGCATTTGCAGCCACGACAAATGACTTTAGTCATAACTGAGCTTCGTGACGATTTTCCACCTGGTCCCGATCCATCTTTCAATCCGAATCTTTTCTCCGAAGATGAAGAAGATGTTTTAGCCGCCGGATATCAAAGTGATGGCGGTAGTAAAACTAAAGCCGTACAGTCTCAAGCTCAATCGTCAGCATCGCGGCAACAACATTAACGGAATCACCACTCGCTAAGTCACAACGTCGTTTTAATGATATTACAACGGCACCGCCCATCGCGCCTCTGTCTCCAAGACCAAATCGTATCCTGGCACGTCATAAGAACTCGCTGAATGGAAATAATGCTGGTATCCTAGGTAACGGTATTGGTATGAGTCCACTAGCACGTGCCGAATCCTACGATGACGATTCAGCGAATGAGTCACAGGAAACCAGTGGGAATAACCACGTGACGAGTAACCAAACCACAGCCCTGTTACATTGTCCAAGCACTTCTAGTAGTTCGTCCAGCAGTAGCGGTAGCAATGCATGTAATACGAAAATCTCACGTCCACGTAATATAAGTTCAATGACACCCGGTTCACGATCCGGCCCAGGTCCTGGTTACAGTAGCTTCAAGAACAATTACAGTCGCTCGAGTTCCAATTCGAGTTGTCAGTCCCGACATGCAATCTCACCCCTGTACTGTGACGGCTCGGTACCGACATTGCAATCTCCGAAGAACGCTGTGGCACCAACTGATATCATATTCGAGCGACCAGCAGTTTCGACGGCCGGACAAACAACGCTCATGTCGTATTCGAGCAATGCCGACTATGCAAACAATGTGGTTCAAGTCAAGAATGCCCTGATGCAGGAACCACTTCGGGTAAATAGCCATGTTAATCCAGTTCCGTTGAACCTGAATTTAAATCTCGAAAGAATGGACGCGCGGGTTAAGACCACCTCGAATCCGGGCAGCTCGACAACAGCGACAACGACAAAGCGCCGCGACATTATGTTCATTGACGAGGAGACACATTCGCCGACGCAACAGCAACAGCACGTCCAACAAACCGGACAGACTGAGTCACGAATGAAACGTGTTCCAACGGTCGTGTCGATAGCGCCAGCAATCCCAGACTCGATACCGCGCAGCTGCAGTGTCGGATATCTCGATTCGTTTGTTATAACACCATCGGATGAAGCTCTTTCTGCACTACGCAAAGATGCCCCAAATAAACGTCTAATATTGGTGGACAACCGGAGGAATCGCAAGAAACGGGCGAATATTGAGGTAAGCTCAAGCATTATTGAATCTCTTCGAGAGCCTATAATATCAAAGAATATCTTTACAGGATTTACGAAAGCCAAAGCTTCAGCAAACTGGAAAATCCAAATCTCTCGACTCCTGCGATCTGCTGAACAATCAACCAAAGTCTGTTAGCAAAGAAAACGAGAAAAACCCACGAAAGCTAAAGCACATTTCCGAAAGCGGCGATAGTAAGGTAACGAAAACGCTTTGCTTTAAGTGTCGCTATAACATAAATCCTAATGATCCATGTAAACGTTGTCAGTCACGTAAAAACTCGACAAAAGGTGGTAACGGTCTGTTAGACGAAATTAGCAAGGCTGAGATCAACGCAAACATTTCCAAGACGAATTCAACGACAGAATCAAAGTCTTCGCCAGTTAAACGAAGACTGGATGCGATAACGAGTTTCACGGATAGTCCACTGTTTACGCGGAAGCATCGTTTTGGTAATGCCAAAAATAAAGAAATATCCAGCAGTCGTAGTGGAACAGCAACGGCAAATACGACACCGATTCTTGGCCGGAAGAACGAAAGTGGATTTAGCTTGGTTAAGCAACTATCGGAAGTACGTTGGCGTCGTAAGGAAGCACAAAACAATGGCCAAAATGATCAAAGCAACTTGACAAATCAGAACCACACCGCGAATACGAATAATTCACGTTTACAAATTCCGACAAGTACACAACAACAACTACAACAAAATGGACGGGATGCAAACGGGAATACTAACACCATCGAGGCCACACCAGTAGAAACGAAAGCTTCAGTTTCGCTGCACACACAGGTGAGTACCTCCTCTCTGTCATTGATTTGCTAAACTTATTTTATCTAATTTTTTTTTATTCTCTAAAAGGCACTAACCACTTTGGAGAATATAATCAGCAGACTTCGTGACTTAGATGAAGGACGTTTGACACCACCATCAACACCGCAACGTATGCCTCGTAGTTCGCCAGCTTCACCTGCCGCCAGTAAGAAGAATAAACGCCAACAAAGCAACTCCCCCATCAGGCAAATTCTTAACTCACCGCTCTTGAATCGGCGCCAAAGGAAAAAGCCAAGCATTATCGAGAGTTCAGACGATGAGGGCAATCTAACGAATGGGAAGAGAGCAGCGGAAATGCGAATGGCTGCAGCAGTAAACAGTATCGTGACCTTGAAACTTTTCAGAAAGCCCAACTGAGACAGAAGGTGAGTAAAGAAGGGTTATTTTACAGAGCGAAAGAAATTATATAGACAGTCAAACGTCGGTAACTCGAATGAACGTTATTTAGAGAATCTTTTTAACATATGAACCATATATTACTATATATGTCACTCTCATAGATTTTGGGCGGGACATTTCGCGCCAGTTAGAAAGAGATGTTACTCGGCAGGCAAAAAAAGAGCGAGAGAGAAATATTTTTGGTGAGTACCTAAGTGACAAATGCTCATTTTGGTGGGTATCCAAGACCGTGGTGGGTACCCAAGACCGTGTTGAAAAGAGCCAAAATAGAAACGGCTCCTGAGTGACATATATAGTTATATATGATATGAACATATTAAGACTTTCTCTTCACCCGATTTCCATCGGTTTCTGTTCGAGTTATAGGGAATTCGAGTTACAAGATGTTCGATTTATGAAAGTTTGATTATTTCTGAGAGTATTTCCAGTGTCTGACCATGGGATATTAATCTCTTTTAAATGAGCTTTCATGACACTTGCCACATTTATATGTATGTCCTTCTTCTCCCATCCAGTTGAAGCGTGGAAAAATCGAACCGAACGGCTCTGCTGCAAATTGTGCCAATCCATCTCCGGTCCGCCGTGAATTCGTTATGCACAATAAAGCTCCAATGTGGAACGAGATTAGTCAAGTCTATCAGTTGGACTTTGGCGGACGTGTCACTCAAGAGTCCGCTAAGAATTTTCAAATCGAATTTCGAGGGAAACAGGTTTGAATATTCTTCTTAATTAAATTACAATTTTACGATCAGCATAAATTTTCCTCTGAATTTTGTTTTTTTTTAGGTTATGCAATTTGGTCGCATCGATGGCAATGCTTATACCCTGGACTTTCAGTATCCCTTTTCAGCGCTACAAGCTTTTTCTGTAGCATTGGCAAATGTCACACAACGCTTGAAATAGAATTTAAAAACGTGTGACTTGGGTTTTGTGTAGATTCAAGAAAAAAAAAAACAAACAACAAACAAAATATTCTAAAAAATGCGAATTGATCGCCTTCTCGCACCTTAACTCTCGTTCATTTAGTACTTAATAATCCTAGTAAATTACCGATAGTCCCAAATGCTATGGTCTAAAGAAAACAAAAATAATCTCTCTTATTATTGAAGAAAAACAGCAAGTATTTTTTGCACATTTAAATATTTTTGCTATTTTTTGCGCAAAAAGTAAATTTAAAAAAAAAAATATTTTAATAATTATTTAAAAAAAAAAAATGCAATTAGAAATGTATATTTTTGAAATCTGTGTATATACACGCACTTACATAACTATCAAAAAGTCTGCAATCATGTATAACTTATGTGCAATGTTTTAGTGGTTTTTGCTATTCAAAAACATCAAAATCATTTTAAATAATTTAAAAAAATATATATACTTATATATATATATGAAAATAACACAAAAATATAATTAATATTGTATAGATCTCTAGAAGAATCTAATTATCATTTAAGCGAATCACTGTCCACCTTCGAAAACGTTTTTCTTCAAAGCAAAAAAAATTAAAAAAAAAAGAATTTGATTTTTAAATATTAAGCTCTACGCGATTTAGAAAAGTTTTAAGTCGAAGCTTTTTCCGATCCATAATTTAAAGAGTGTGTATGTACGAAGATTAATTAAGATTTTTTCGAACAGAGAAATGTTCACTCGAGCGGTTTAATTTTTTATTTTTTTTTTGTTATATGAAAAAAGAGTCGTTTGCATTCTTTAGGCTTAAAAGAATTTGTTTTATTCATAATTTTTAGTAATAATCTTAGATTGTACAATGGCACGTTAGCTAATCCTACTAAAATCAGTCAATACTAGAATTTTATTATTCTTTAAAAATTAATTTGGAAATTATCTTCTAATTTTAATAGATTTATTGATAACTTTTCACTCATCCAAATTCATAAAAATATTCTAAAGAATAAAATGCAAATCTGCTATATTTTAAGTTCTCGTTGATTAAATATATTTACGTTATTATGAGAAAAATTTAATTTTTAGTTACTGCTGATTTTTTTAATAAGTTATTTCATACTATTCGGTATTCGATCCGAATATTTTAACTATTCGGCTGAATACCGAATATTGAGAAATGAGGCCGAATACCGAATAGTGGCCGAATATTCGTGGCATCACTATTAAAAACTACCAAGCAACCGACCCTATTTAAACGAATAAAATCAGAAATCTCGTATTTAAGAATTTTTTTTTTCGTTTTCTATAATTTTAAATTAATTGGCGATTCAGAGCAAAGCTATGTTGTTAGATAGTTCTCACGTTCTAGATCTCTTAACTTATTAAAAGTAAATAAGTCATTAAAGATTTCCAAAAAAAAATAATAAGAAGTAAAACTATTGCTCTTAAGAGACTAAAAAAATTTAATAGTATAAAAAAAACTATCAAATTATGTCCCGCATTTTGCAAATACCTACCTAGATATGTACGGAGTATTTTTAAATGATTTTTTGTCGTCTTACGTTTAGCAACTTATTGTTTCTGTGTAGTTAGGTTCAAGCGAAAATTTGTTAAATTTGTTGTGATTGAATGAGAAATTTTATGTACTTTCTTTAAACGTTTATTATGGTTAAATTGTTGTTTTTTGCTAATGTTTTTACTGCTGCGAAATAAAAGATAAAATAGTATAAATAAATGTATTGCGTGTGAACATATAAACCTGTTCTTTCTCTTCTTAAAAATGGGGGCTATGGAGTTTTTTTTAAAAGGATCTAAAGCGATCTTAGTAAAAAGTTTGAGAGCCACTGGTCTAGAGCGCATGCTGCGATATGATTGACGCTGCATGATGGTTTGCAATCGTGTGGGTTTCTCAGTCATACCCCTGCAGTAATTGTCACTAGTGACTGATTCAATCATGTCACTAGTTCCTCCGTCACCGGTACTAGTGACCAACTGTACCCGTGCCATTGTATTCTCCTATTGACACTTTGTATGAGCATATGTTCGAGCGGACACCAGTTGACGATTGAACTAGTGATGCTGTAGAGGCACCGCGCACAGGTCTCAGATGGCTCAGTCTGAAGAGTCTGGCCTTTCGACCTGAAGACCCGAGTTCGAATCTCGCTCGGCGGGTGCCAAATTTTTTTTTTTTTAAGTGGATAATATTATATGTACTTAACAGGCTTAAAAAAATATTTTTGTGAGAAAAAATTAAAAAATTAAGTTTTTGAAAATATAATTCATGGGAATTTTTGCACGAACTGTGAAAGCATTCACGAGAATTCAGAATGGAAACTTTTCTTTCTCTCTTCTCACCCATAAGAATCCATGAGAATAATCCTCCGAATTTTACAATTTTTACACTTTTGCTCGCCTGCCCTGGGATTCGAACACGAACCTTCGGATTGATGATCGGACATGCTAACCATTACGCTACGGAGCCTTCTGATTTTCGCGCAGCAAATTCATAACATGAATGCTCTAGAAAATGGAACTGTAGACCTCCTCATTGACCATGTCTATAAAGTGACAGTGGTGACGAAGGGGTCAATTTGCCCCGCATTGACTGAAGGGTACCTACTCTCTGTATACAAATATATATTTTGAAATAATCGACAAAAATGTTTAAATGGGCAGAGAGAAGAAAAAAAATTTCACTTCGTCTCACCTTTCTTTCTAATAACTAATTTGTTTTCTTTAACTGGGAAGAAACTTTGAACTTTAATTAGCAACATAGTGAAGAAATCTTCAATATATTCTTCAACATCTCAAATATTGCATATTACGTAATTTTTTTTCGATTTTAATTCCTTGCGCACTGGGGGAAAACATCCCGTTTTCACATATTCATTCAAATGTAACTATATTTTCAACTAATCCATGAAAACCGGTTGTTTTTCCCCAGTCCGTGGCGAATTAAAATCAAAAATATTCCGACGTCGACATTTTCCGATAGAGTTCCACCTTTTCCCTGTGAATACCCCTAATATCTTTTTCAGCTTCCGTTGTCAGCAATTTTCGCAAATTTGACGCCTCGCACGCGTCATTGGATCTTAGCCTTTAAAGCTCTTAGCTTCTTTGCCAGTGCTGCCAGGTTTATTTTTCATAAAATCCGACAAGCCAATGAAATTGTCTTCACAGAAGATAAATTTTTTATAATTCAAAGAAAAACTCTTTTTTCAATTGAAAAATGTATTTTTAATGATATTGAGTACAAAAATATTTTTGTGGCAAATATATTTCACCAGCAAATCCAAGAGGCTTCGCTGTACCGAATATATGTACATTTCTCAAATTTCCTTGTATCGATAACATGTATGTTCAAGCCAACAACTGAACTGCAGCCGTCCTGCTTTCACATGCGCATCAGAAAATAGCTAAAAAATTCTTGAAGTTGTTCACTGCTGGCTTTTTTAAGGAAAGACTTGGGTGGTTTTTTCCGAGCTTGACTCACAAAGGATTTTCAGAAATTCTTCAAGATAAAAGCTGCGCTTCAATACCAACAGCAATAAATCAGAATAATAATGGTAAAAATTTTCAATGGCTGTCAAAAATCTTCAAGCCAAGATTTTTTTGAATGGAAGTTCTATTTATTTAGAAATATGAATATTAAGGACCAATTTAAAGTTTATCGTCACGATATCCTCTCAAAATGTCAACATTTTCATACGATTTTTTTTTTTTTTTTTTGTGTTTTCGGAACGAAAACTTTAATCAGAGCAGTAGAAAACGGGCAAAAAATTATTATCAAAATATACAGTAGTTTCGCTATATAAGAAAATCGATTTTGCCAAGAAATTTCATTCTTATATCGGGTTTTTTTCTTATATAAAAACCCGTTTATAAGAAAATTCAGTTTTATAAAAAAAAACCTTTATAAAAATTTTTTTTTATATAAACTACCGATATTTGAAAATAGGGGTGTTAAATTTTTGATAATAACCAAATTTCTTGTATAAAAATTTTTTCAACACAAAAAGAGTTTTTGGTTTTGGTAAACAGTTTCTTAAAGGGGGGTTTTTCTTATACACGAGTTTCTTATATAGCGAAACTACTGTATGGACAAAATTATTAATTTACTTCTGGCAGCACTGCTCTTCACAGCTGATACACACAGCTGATAAGAAGAAGAAAAGAAACGACAAGAGGGAATTGTTTTGTTAAGCCCAAATTCCAAAATTGCGAGAGCCCGATGCGAGAGTACGCGACGTCACGAATATGTGTTGCGTGACGCATTTCAATCTCCAATGAGAGTTTTGCGTCACGCAGATGGAAGTATATAATCGCTTCTAGTAATGCAATATTTGAACCAAGTACCAATCTAACGAGTACCGAGTACTCATAAAAATACTACGCTATCACTTGAGTTTAAATTTTAATTCAAAATTTTCAAAAATTTTCAAAATGAACCAAAGCTCGCGAATTATTCTAAAAGCTCTTTTTCACGGAACAATGAACAGTTTTTGTTTTATTAGTTTAAACGAGTACCCAATAGCGAGTACTCAAAAAATAGCTACATCATTAACCTGTCAAATTGCCTCGCAACGAGAAATATTCAATTTTTCAAAATTTTCTCGCTACGAGGTCTCGCAGTGCGATACATTGGAGCTTGAACCATATGATTGAATGTATTGAAATTTGTGTACGTCTCGTCTCGCGCTCTCGCAATGTTGGATTTTGGGCTTAAGGGATTAAATATTTTATTTTATCGAACAATTGAGTAGCTACAAATCGTGGAAATGCTTCGGCATATGGAAAAATTACGCAAAACAGTAACATATGTTTGCAGGCGTATGTACATCCTTTGTATAATATTGCACATAAAATGCAAAACCGACACAACGCGAAATTTCGAATTTTTCGAAAAACACGACTCAGTACCTTTCGAAACCGGAGAAATGATGACTTTCTTCGATTCGCAATATTCTCCATAAAATGCTGAATCAACCAGTATTGAGGCAAATTTTCTAGGCTTTAGCCTTCTAGGAGTAAAATCCAATCAAACATGAGGAAATTTATAAAATGAAATTTGAGTTGTGTCGGTTTTGAATTATTTATGCGATCCAGTACACTTTCATCATATATAATTGAACAATTGTTTGCAGCACAGATCTCACGCGGGACACATACGTCCATCATCGTGGAGAGAGATGAAAACATAACCCTAATTGGACTCAATCGGGAGAAGGATCGAAATTCTTTAAATTCAATCACATTGAAAGAGCTGGACGAAGCCGTTAATGAATTCGAAAAAGACGTCTCATCACCAGTCGCCATACTTACGGTATTGGAGGAAATTTTTGTGCTGGTTACGATGTTCCGGAAATGGAGAACTCAAATTTTTGGCAACAGAATCCTCTAACACGGCGTCACACTGAGAAGCCAATCGTTGCTGCACTTTCGGGATACTGTACGGGGAGTGGAATTGAGCTCGCACTAATGTGTGATCTACGAGTGATGGAGGATACAGGTAAGAATATAATTTTCTACTTTAAACTCTGCTTTAATAGGAACGTTATCCTTTTTGCAGCGATCTTGGGTTTCTTCAATCGATATATGGGTACGCCAATGTGCGATGCAGGAACAATACGATTGACAAAAGCTGTGGGTTTTGCACGTGCTTTGGATATCATAACGACAGGGAGACGAGTGACAGCTAAGGAGGCATTTGAAATAGGACTCATAAATCGAATTGTAGCAACTGGAACTACGCTGGGCCAATCAGTCAATTTAGCAATTTCAATTGCAAAGTTTACCCAGCATGCTTTGAAACACGATCGAAGTGCGTTACTCAAAAGCGCTTATGGTGGAAAAACCTTCAGTGACATTGTCAATGAGGAGATAATGTTGACATCGAAGGATGTTTTAAAGGAAATGCAGATAGGCGTGCGCAAGTTCACAGACTGTTTGTATTGAAATATAGAGATCAGTGGGAGTAATTGAAAATTGTTTATTTCTTGCAGCTACATCGAAAGGCTCAAAAGTGGATTCCTTTAATATTAAGGAAAAAGAAATTCCGGACTGGGAAAAGCGTGAAATTGCGATTGAAAAAGAATATGCAAAGAAAATCCTTTTAGATTATGGAAAGTGTAAGAACTAGTTATAAGTTATTAGTCTCTTTTAAGGTCAAAAATATTTTTGTTTTAAATTAAGGCTTAATAAGGTAGTCTCAATAATAAAAGTACAATAATATAAGAACAATACACTAAGTTCAAGCCGATAGCCCTGGCAGCTAGTACTTTGAGTAATTAATTGTAGCATAAGGTTGTGATTGATTGTAATAAATAAAATAATAATAACAATTTTTCTTCTCTCATGACCTTAAATAAATATTTTATTTACTTCATTATCAATAGAATTATTTGTACCTTAGTTATTTATGCTTTTTTGCTCTTATCCTTAATAGTGTACTTGTCGTACGATTTGGTAGGATCGTATGGTTCCCATCGGCTTGCTGGGAAAATATGCTTATTTCGTTCATACCAAGATCGCAGCAGAACTTTTCCAGCATGTGATTCCTCTTTCTCAACGGAAGCATCGCTGATCATCCGTACATCGTCGTACACATCGAATTGAAATAGAGGTCCACTTTTTCCCCTCGCTTTTGTTACAATGAAATCGTAAAACGAATAATGATGCGGCAGTATTAAGTCCTCCTTCACGTACATCAGCTGGTCAGCCATAACGGTTTTCAATTCCGTAAACTCCTTGCGCAGAGCATCCAAGCATCTCTGTAAGAATTGGTATATAGTATTGCCTTTCTTCATAATAACCGAACGACGATGTCCGGAACCGTCCCAGTAACTGAACGTGATGGGTATATCCTGATCTTTGAGGGCTGCCTGTTGCATAACCCATTCCTGGCGCAACTGTTCTCGCAGGCGTTGTTCTTGCTCTTCCCGTTGGCGATCTGGCAGGAAAGATGTATCGACATCTGGATTCTTAAATATCTTTTTCTTCGGTACGGGCGATTCATCTGTCCATTTCTTTTTTAATGATTCAGTTTTCTCTTTCTTAGTTTTTATACCATCATCACCACTATCATCATTATCATTATCATCATCACCCTTATGATTGTCATCTTCTTCACCATCTTCATCTTCTTCGTCATCATTGAAGCTAAAGGATAACGCTTGAATCTGGCGTTTCTGTTTATTCTTCTCCTCCTGAATAGCTTCCAAGGCTCTTTGTTTCTCCCGCTCCTTTTCGTCCTTCTTTTGAGCCAGTTTCTTTTCGCGTTCTCTAACGATGTCCTCCTGCTTCGCCTTCATCTCATCCAGCGTGACCAGACCAATGGTCGAAGTCTTGAGTTGCTGCTCCACGGCATCGTAGTGAGTGGCAAACTTATTCTCGATCTTCTCCAGCTTCAACTCCTCCTCTATTTTCTTCTTCCGGAATTCGATCTCTTGCTGCGCGATTTCTCGCTTCTTCATCAGTTGTGCAGCTCGGCTGGCCTCGCACGCAGCACCTTTATAGTGCGCCATCGTGACTCCTTCAAATGTTTTCTTTCTAGATTTGTTTTAGACAAAATATTTTTATTTGATTCCTAATGTCACAATTCTAGAGCTGTCGCGAGCTGTAGATATTCGTTACTGAGTAGCGGGTGCGATGCACGGTACTCGCAATATAAGCTAAATCTATGTTATAAAGGAGGCCCTTTAAAACAATAAATAGAGCTGGCGGACTTTCGATTAATCGATTGATTTTCATTTTGCACTTTTTACTGCGATCAAGACAATCGCTTATCTTTTACATATACGATAATTTCAAAGAATTTTATAGGCTTTGGCCGAAATAAAAGAAAATTATAGTTGATATCCGCTTAACCAGTGTTTTAAAATATTTTTCTTTTCCGATATTTATCTTCTCCTGTAAGCTCCTTAAGGGCCACATAAACATTCAGTCTGACTGAATCAGTCAGTTACTGTTACAACGCAATATTAAATAACTCTACATAAATTATTTATTTTTCATTCCTATAAATAAATCCTATATAAAAGGAAGGGTCTCTATACTGAGCTCCTGTTTCCATGATATATTTGCTATCAGGTCATTGGAAAGAGTGCCAATTGGTCTCTTTTCTCATGCATGCGATAAATTTTTGCTGGAAGTTTTGATTTTCTTTCATCTTTTTAATTGTTCTCGATAAATTTCGATAAAATTAGGGAAATTACCGATTTTTATTTGAATTCGATTGTAATTGAAATTGAAAAAGTAAGGGTGTTATAGTCAGGCGAGCCTGCCAATAGAATACCCGACACAGACACACATGTTCAAATAATTTTTAATATCAAGAGTTTTTTAAGGCCATAAAGGGCCCATATACCGACAATTTTCGTTAAAGTTTCTCGTATGTCTAAACTGTCCCCTGCACGCCAATTTTGTCAAATATATCTTGTTAGAAATTATACATCAGACGAAGAGCTTAGATATACGCAGTCTAAATCCGTAATTTTTGTGAGATGATAATTTCTGAAAATAATTCGATTATTGGTTGAATTAAATTGAGATTTTTGTGAACAACACCTAAGCAATAATTGACAGAGTGTACGCTTAATAATACTTCGATGAAGGATCACTTTGAAATTTTTGGAATGGAATAATTTAAGGCTTAAATGAAGCATCAATGCCTAAAATTCGTTCAAGTGCCATATTTGTAAATATCGTTGGGAAATTTTGATAAACGCACTATCTGATCCCTGCCGCATTTTTCAAATATATTAAGATCATATTATTTGTTTAAGAATATTCAATTTAATCAATAAATTTAAAAATTGTTTGATTAATCTCAATTAAGCTCTATATCAAACTGAGTTTATTTGATTTTATTCAAAATAAGTTGATTCGATATTAGAGCTTGGATCACACTTCTGCGCAAATAGACAAATCTGCGCCGATTTTTATCAGAATAATGGTCAAAGTTATCAAAAATTTCCATAAATCATATGCTTCTTAGGGCGTCGATTATTCATTTGCGTCGAATATCGAGTCATATTTGTCAAAATATATCGGGGATTCAACTCAATATTTGGACATCATTTTCAAGAAGATCATTTCAGCATCAATCTGAAAATTTCTTTCAACATAATCGAAGCGAACAAATTATAAAAAATTTGGCGAATTTAATCCTAGGACATCTGTTCTCTAGTCTAGTGGATCCGTCGCACAAGCTTTCAATTGAAATCAAATTTTTCTTTAAAATTTTGAAAGATAAAATTGTGGATTGGAATAAATTTGAATTAAATAGATTAAAATAAGATAGCAAATTTTGATATTCATTTTAATCTATACGTATAATTCGATTCTTATAATTATTGTTTATTGTAATTTGAATTACGACTGCTTTTAACATATTGAGAGTCATTTTCGAGTCTTCTTTTAATCATGATGTGATCAATTAATTTTCTAATCTTGAAGGGGGCTCAAAAGATCGTAAATGAATCTTCCATAAACAGTCTTCCAAATGTTGGGTGGGAATGAGCTGAACGAAATTTTGAATATATTTTATTGATCAGGTTAAACAGATTTCCAACAAAATAATGGCTTTAGTCCTATTTCAATAAGTTTTGAATGAAACACTTTCACTATTTCGAACATGTAATTAAAAATGATTTAAACAAAGCCCAAAGAATATCGACACAAGAGCTTCGAGTGGAAATTTTCGAAGCAAATTTGAAAATGTACACTGTTACCATATTTGAATTATGTCATAGATAATAGCACCGGCTTCGCTAATTTCAGATTTGAGAGGAGACACCTTTTTTTTCTTTCTTCGAACCCCTCTCAGAGTTCTTAACTAATAATACCGGAAAAGCATTATGAATTGACTTCTAATTAAATAGTTACGCCTTGTTAGCTGCTTGCTCACTTCATTTCACATAAATCAATTTAACGGTTATTTTTCCATTACTGTTTTTTTTTTTTTTTGTAATGAAAATTGTCAATTAATTTAGTACAATCACTTTCATTTAAAGCGATTATCTCGTTGGCTTAATAATTGCTTCCTTAAGCACAAATAAGCAGACGAATCGAGCGTTTTCTCCCATTAACTTGAAACCTCACGATGCGTAAGTACAATAATTGGAATATATCGCTGCTAATTAAAGCTGTTTTTGAGATAATGCCAGGCAATCACACAAGTACACACCTCGCATGTACAATCTAATTAAACGCGCGCGCATGCGTCACCGTCATTTAGAACCTCCGATGAATAAGTGTGCCGCGCAAACGTCATTTTTGCGTCAAACGATGTCAATTGCGAATTTTAAATGCACAAAAAATCTGTACCCCCTTTTTATAATTTGATCATAATCTTCATAAATTTGAAATGAAAGTTTTTTATGATTCACACGCTTTGAGATTTTTTTCAAAACTTCCTCAAAAGTTTATTCACCGTCCGCACAAACTGGTTTTCGCTCCTGGTGAGGAATTCAACAACTTTTCCCCGAAAACTCCCGCTGATGAATGGGGGCAATTAAATTTAGAATCCGATGCAGGGGGATTGTGATGAAATGTCGGCTCTCGGCACGTGAAGTTAAGTTCAATAAAGACACGCGCGCAACCGGCCCATTCGATATCGATTTTAAATTTTTTTATTTTTTTTGCTCATTCAGCGAAATGTTTACGGAAGGCAGGCTCTCTGAACACAAGTTAAGAATAAGGAACTAGAAATTGATTGATAACTTTTCTGAAGCAAAAAAAAAATTAATTGGAATGACTTGAAAAAGCCAACAATGAGAATTATGAATAGAAACAGGAAAAAATTTGGGCTTCAATTGAGACTGCCTTGAAAGCTATTTGGGTCCTTTGGATCTTAATGTTGGCTCGAATGATTCCAAGAATAGTCTTCGTTGATGCCATTCTCTCTCACAGATCCTTTTCTTTTGGATTAGGAATTTAGTTTTTCCAAAAATTCCTATAGCCTATCCGAAAACTGAGGACCGAAAGGGTTAAATTTAAGTGATCTAGGGAAGGTCGACAGAAAAGCGATTGAGGAGGATCACATATATGTACCTTCTTCTACCCATTAAGGTGGAAAAATAATAGAATTGAGGGTTCAATAAATTTGCCAAAAAAAACTTAGAATGAAATAGGACTCACCTTTCAACTCTCGAACTGTGGAATTTCAATAGTGACGTCATTGATTGATTTCATTGAACCGTATAAAAGTCGCTCATGTGGCATCTATTATTTATGATATTAATTAGCCATATATGAATTGCTACTTCTGATCATTGATTCATGTATTTAGTACGCGGAAATTTTGCAAAGATCACTTATTTCTCTTGGCACTGGGGTGGGACGGCATACCTGAAAATATAAATTCATACACAAATTAATTGCATGACAAATATTTGAACTTAGAATTATTATTTTATTAATTAAGTAAATGTTTTGTTCTTATGAGGAAATGAATGTGCGAATTTTTTTCTTCTTTTTAATATTAAGCTCAATAGTGATCAAATGTCGGAGGCTCATGTAAGGAGGCAGGTGCGCTGCTATAAAATATGCTCGATTACATTTTATGGCAGATCATGCAAATCAAGAATCGTGATGACGATTGTGAGTGTTTTTTTCTTTCTTTTCAAAAAATTTCATATGCTTCCGACTTGAGCTGAGTGAGATTTTGAGTAACAATTTATTTTATTAATTTTATTTAAATACTAAATTGATAAATTAAAATCAATAAAATAATTTTTACGTATAAAAAAATTAGTATCCTTTTAAATGCCTTTGAAGTTAACTATTAAAAGAAAAACATAACTTCCCTGCAGTAATTCCTACTGCACTTCAACTAGTCCATAAGAAGTCACTAAAGTACCAGGACTACTCCCTTTTCATTTGCCAACCAATGCTTTAAACTGTCTTTTAACATTGAGCTTTCATTGAAAAACAACCACTCCCACATTTAACTGCTCCATGAGTAGTGTTGAAACGATACCATTAAAGTATCGATACCAGTACTCATTTAATGTATCAAGATAAAGTATCGATACCACTAAAATACCGAACCAAAAGTATCGATACTAGGTAGTACTTGCTCAAGATTAAGTAAATTTTTGTGATTCTTGGTATTTTCAGCATCATAACGCAGGTAATACAAACTTCAGATGATTTTAAACAAATACGGCCTTTGCACTTGTCGAATCCAAGCGCGTAAATGGATCCAGACCTTAGAATTGGCCATTTCTTTTTGAATTACTGTTTCTTGTCAGTGCTGCCAATAATTTGGCGCAGTTTTAACCTTTAGATAATTTATAAAAATCCCTTTTCCCTTCCTAAGAAATGCTTAGAAAAATCCATATCAAAATGAAATCGAAAAAGTCCCTCAAAAAGGGAAAACCCCCTCAAATTTGCAGCACTAATACAAGGAAAATATTATGAGTAAATACTGACTTTAAAGTATCGATACCGCGAAAATACTTGGTGATAAGTATTGAGTACAAAATATACTCAGTATCGACTAAAAGTATTCGATATCAAGTAGTATTTACTCATTTTGTTTCAACACTATCCATGAGTAGACTTCCAGTGGTCAATTAGAGGTCAATTGGCCCATATGTACCAGTTGGTCTAATTTCTTAACTACACTTCTTCTAGACGACTCGGTGCCAATCAAAGTCTTGTCAATTCTCATATATAAAATATTCTCCATTTGAACTAATCATATTCCGAGCAACCTCAAGGTAGTCTTCATTACTGCAGGGTTGGTTTAGATACCCCATAAAACGTGAATTCCTTCCCATGACAACTACCTAAATTGATGCTAGTCTTAAAATGCTGACAGTTGTCACATAATGCTTTATGGAAATAATAAATAGTTACCATTTGCCCTTTTGAATGTAGAGCAAGCAAGCGCGTTATAACATGTCTTACTGTCATTTGAAAATAAATCGTCTTCTATTTGAGAATATCACTGTTAACACTGTGTCACTAAAGATTTCATTGTGAGGACATTTTTTTTACCTCTGACCTTAAAACAAAAATCAATTAAAATGCTCAGAAGATATTTTCGTAAATATTTTCTAAAAGAAAGCAAAAGGGACAACACTCATCTGAAGGGGAATTGAAAAAAGCCCTGATATTTTAAATAAAACGGGCATTAACCCTTTAATGCGTGAGCTTAAATCTACTGTCTAATATTACCCTCTTTGACCTATAATAAAAGATGTTGATGTGCTGTTAAAGTATGTAGTCTCAAATAAGTTTTCTCCTAAAAAAGAGGTCTAGAACTTTTTGAACAACCAACAAACTCAAAATGTTTTTCTTCCTCCTCCTCTGTCGTTATTTTTATGCACTTCAAATGTGCAAAAATTGTTAGAAATTATATTAAAATTCCTAAATTGAAATATTTTTACATTTACACTCGATTTAAAAATGACTTCGTTTTGAAAAATGGCGAATTATCCTTTTCTTTAACCATAAATCTATAAAACCCCATTTGAATCAACAAATTATTCGCAGTTACAGAAGTAGAGAGGACATCCGAATGTTGCCTATAGATAGCTTCGGCGTCAAAGGACTAAATAGTGGAGATAAGTGAAGATAAAGTATCCATGATAACTTTGAACCACTGTTGGCAGTTTAAGGGAGTCTTTAGTGGGATCTTAGGGCAGAAAAGTGGTCAGGGAAAACAATAGAACCTTATGGGACCAATTTTTTCTTTTAAGAGGATTAAAAAATTGAATTTCGGGGAATTCCGGCCATATTTTTGAGACATTCAGGGGAATATTCCCCTAAAAAACTGGCAACAATGCTTTGAACACTTGCCAAGGCATGCTAACTAAATACTCTAAGACGCTAGCAATAGCCAATGTTACCACCTATGAACATGAGGATGACGACTGACAACATTAGGTATGACAGGTTAAAAGACTTCTTAAGTTTATGCCAATCATTTGCTGAATAATATTTAATGATGTAATGTTTGTCTGATGTAGAACTCTTCAGTCCCTGAATAAAATACTTCCCTAAAATTTAATTTCCTGTGTGGGAGTGCAAAAAAAAAAAAAATTAAATGTTCTTAGCACAACGGAAATAGAAGATTAAAATTCATATACCTAACAAATTCTCCACATATCCAATTAATATCGAAATCATAATGCCTTACGGTATAGCCGTTTCATTAAAGCCACATTCTCTCCCACACGTTCTAGTCAAATAACTTCCTCATTTCCGGAAGCACACAGAAAGCTTTTAAGTACTTTGTCTGAACAAAAAAAAAAAAAATATTCTCGTTCAATTAGACATTCAGCAATTGCGAAAACGGCAAACGAATGTGGCATATTCACGATTCATGGTCAGTTGTACGGCAAGACAAAAAGTAATCAACTTTTACATTTTTATAAATTAAAATAGGAAAATAATCTATGCTCATGGACGAACTTTTTATTTTCAATTCAATTATTGAACACGATGAGAAGAGTTTCACCTTTTTGCCTGTTCCTGATCTTGCCAGCGGTGAGATTTGACCGTTTCAATGTGCATGCAAGACTCCGTAGGTGTTTCAAATCCACTTTGTTTACAAACAAAATGCATACGGAAAGCCAAGAGTTGACTATTTTATTTTTATTTTTTTTTATTTTTTTTTTTTCCAAATCTTGCCAATGCAGCTGACTAAACGGGTTAAAACGCCAGCGCTTTACACTGTTCCCGGAACATTTTAACGAATTTAATTGATATCGAAGTTTGTTTTTTTGAGGTGGAAAACTCACTTTTTGAGTGTAATTTTTTGTATTGTTGCTGCAAAAATAATTACCCATTTTCTATGGGGGAAAAAAAAACTCAATTGAGTAGATAGAAATTTTAGGAAGCTTTCAAGCTATGCTTAAGAAGGAGAAAAGAGGAGATTTTTTTTGTTTAAAAAAATATGAAAATAACAATGTGGTAGTTTTATACAAAAAGTTCTTCACACAGACCGGAAATAAATATTTTCACCTTATATTGGCCACGGGGAATCGAACTGCATCATTCGTTTTTTGTGTCACAATTATGGTTTCTAATAAAAAAATATTTATGAAGTGTTTTACTCTAGTTTTCAGCTCACACTTTTCGTGAATTGAAAACTCGTATTGTGGACTGAGTCCAAAATTTTTCCTAAGGACTCCAAGGCATTTCTTTCAAGGCGCCATTGTGATAAGATCTCGCATCTAGGAGATATTAGTGGTACTCTTGCAGCTTCGCAAATGCCTTCGCAACTTTTCCCATCGTAAATTTTCATATAAATTTTGACAGTTGTGTGATAAATTTCTCATTTCCCACAATTTGCGAAGCTGCATTAGTCCCACTATTATTCTAAAAATTATTCAAAAAAATCCATTTGCTAAACAAAAAATTTCTTTAAAAAAATATACAGGGTGTCCCGTTCGGAAGTGCTTTTTTTTATAGGGGTGGTAGGGGAGGCAAAGATAAACAAAAAATCGTATGGGAGGGCGTATCGCAAATGCACCCCTGAGGAGTTATAGGCCCTTAAAAATTTTAGGCAGTAAGTCGAAATAACTTTCCCACAATAATGGTCATCGTAGAAAAAAAACTTAAATGGAGTTTGAAAGCCAATTGTATGTGCTTTCAGGCAAAATTAAATTGATGGTAAAAATTTGATCCCTTGAAGGAAACACAAACGGTAAAAGTGAAAAATTTTGAAAAAAATTTCAACTTTTTTACTTTGGAAGCCATTTTGGTATGAAAAATGTCCAATTAACACCCAAATTTTTTACTTTATTCAAAATGCTGGATCGATTTCCTTTAATTTGGTACCCTATATGTCTAATAAAATTTTTGAAAATAAGATGAGAAAATTAAATCTCTAAATGAACATCTATTAGACTGCCTCCCATACGATTTTTTGTTCATCTTGGCCTCCCCTACCATCCCTATAAAAAAAAAGCATTTCCGAACGGGACACCCTGTATATAAAAATGCTATTTTAAATGCGAAACTATCAAAGTCTTACATGAAAAATCTTAACGCATTCAAATTTCAAAAGTTTTTGGGATAGCCCGATCTAAACTTTAATGATTTAATCTTTAACATTCAGCGAAATGGTAATTTTTTCTTTTTTTTTCAAAATCAGTAGCTCCATTCGGTTATGTTGGGTCAAAATTGATTTCATTTGAGTTTATTTCTTCGGAAATTGATTTTTAAAAGGCTTGCAAAACGTACCTATTTTAAAAGACTTTTCATTATCGAGTTTATTATGAGCTCAAAATTTGAAATTCATATCAAAATAGTCTCTGTTGATAGCTTGAATATTTTTTGAAAAAAAAAAAATAATAAACAATAAAAACCAAAGGTTCAAGAGGCAAAGAAAAATAATAACAAAAAAAAAAAACAAACAATTTAAGTGCGAAAAATAAACTTCATTTTTCAATGCGATCGCTTCTCAAAGATCCGTTATCAAAGAGTTGATTTGATTTTTATAGCCAATGTATTTGAACCTTTGATGGGATTCTCGTCCTGGTTCAATGCCAATATTAGAATGAAAATATATATCCATAAATTTGCTTTGTTCGCAAATTCATATTGTTCATTGTTAATGGAATTTGCGACAGCTCATCCCGTTCTTCGAGCATATAATCTAAATTTAATGAAGTAAACCTAAAAATAATTATTTTATAAATATCATTTTTTTTTTTTTTGTTTGTTCATTGCAAATCGAGCTTATTGCTACGTGACAATTGAGTTACTCAAACGTGAGCGCTATTGCCGGCAATGTACGCTCTTAACAAGACTTGTTTGAGTCTTTCTGGTTGAGTTTATTTTTGATAAAAACATAAGGAGCTGCTGGTTTCAGAGTCTCTCGGAAAATACTTTTTGCACTATGGGTATTCATTCAGAGCTCGAACTTAGTGAACTTTGAGAACTTTTTAAACAGCCGTCAAAGCTTCGATGTATTTTGACAGTTAACGCAATAGAATTTCTCAGAGTTCACTCCTTCGAGGGTTCGAATGAATTCCCATACTATTTTTTATACGAATAAATGAGTGCGAAAATATCTTTTAAGCCTCTTTGAAGGAGGAGTTCCTGAAAAAAGCTTTTAGAAACTAAAATCATTGCTTGTGCTTACATTTTTCAACTTGAATTTTAAAGGAATAATTCTCAAAATGTTATTTTTTGATTAGATTTAATTTGATTTATTTGTTGATATCCTAACCCAAAAGACAGAAATTGTCTTAATTACGTTACGTTATTATTTTCTCACTGCATTCTCCGTAAAGAACTTACTTAATAAATTTTTCTCCCTTTGGTGAATTTATACTCAGCTTTTTCTTAACACTTTCAGGCTCATTGTCTTCAACACAGCTTAAACATTTTGAAGGCTTTAGCACTCAAATGATGAATGGGCTTGAGTCCAGCTTATGACTCCTACCAGGAAGTCCTAAGATTTTAAATTTCATATAATTAAGAATTACTTAAACTGGTGTGAATACTAAAAGAATTAGGAAAATCACAGTCTTCTAAAATCCCCTTTTTAATTTATCTCCGGTTAAAATGAGTGTTTTCAGGTCCTAAATTTAATATAAGACCTAAAAAATACTCGATTTAGCTGGGTATAAATTTTGAAGGGATTTTAGAAGACTTTGTGAATTGCCTACGTAATTGTGAAGCCAAAAAATTTAAGGTTTCGAACTTCTTAAGCCGACACGAGACTATCGTCGACCCTCAGTGTGTTTTGCTTTCTCTTTAGCCAATCTTAAATTTTTAGTAAACAGTTGTCAGTGTATCCATCTTTGTCCCTTAAGCTTCGAGCAAGTTCCGAAAGAACCCATTTTACTTACTCAACTCCGGCTCAGGCGTACATATGCAGCAAACGCACTCCCAAGCGAAAAGGCTCACTCGTACAGTGTACGGTGCATTGAGAGCATAACTGAGCGCGTTACTTGCTTTGAGTGGAATTTTGAGCGCACGTCAAATGTTCCGCGTTTTAATATAAAAACCAACAAAGTCGTTTTGTTTGAATTCATTAAGCTTCTTACCTCAAAAGAAATCACATTGGGAAGCCGTTGCGGAGTATTAAATATTTGTGTTTGCGCGGTTTTCTCTATCGAGTTTCGATATTTTAAAAAATATAAAAATAAAAAATATTTTTTTTTAATTATAAAAAAAATAATTTGAAAAATTCCAAAAAGTGCATTTTTTGTGCTTTTATAAGAAAAGAAAAACATAATTGTGCAATTTTGTAGCATTTGTAATAAGTGCTGTGATTTTAACTGTGCTCATTCATAAAGTGCACCGAAAGTGTTCAATTTTTTCGTTCATCTATTTAACGAAATTTTCCAAAGCAACATGAAATTCGTAAGTGTTGATTATTTTTTTTTCTTGTTTTTTTATAATGATTTAGTTGAAATATTTTCAAGAAATATTTGGCTAGGAGTTTATTGGAAATAGAGTAAATAATTACTTTATTTAAAGTAATTAAGAGGAAAGAAAGTAAGCGATCCGGAGTTTGTTCTTATAGAAGACTTGAGCTTTAAAGCTTTTTACATGAAGGGTCGAAGTCTTCAAGTACTATTTTTGAACTTCGATATTCGAACAAATTTCCTTTGGTTTTCATGCCTAGCAGCAGTTTTAAGCCTTCATTAAGAAAGCTAAAGCCTTCAAAAAGTTCAAACTAGGATGAAGACTATGAGCTTAAAGGAGATTCAGGATGACTTTTTGGCATCATTGAGTGGTCGAAAGAATGACATTTTTATAAACAATTTATCCCCTTATTCATAATCAAATTTTAAATTGTTTTAATTCAGATTTTGTATGAAAATTCGACATTTAAACAATGTTTTAAATTTGAAATTTGATTATGAATCAGGCGGTTAATCTGGAATATAATCAAGACCAATAAGTTGCTGAACCTAGGGCGAGGACTTCCTTTTTTCCAGGAATGAGGAGCTCTGGAGCTTTTAAAAATTGATTAGATTCCTACATCGACATCCTTTAATTAGTATTATAATATATGATTAAAAAGTCTTCTTTTTAGTGCCAAGAATTTATTACCGAAGTCTTTCGTCTACTTTTATTAAGGATTGTCCAAATTCCCTGTAGGAATTTGAACTAGTGCAGAAGTATTCTTCGACTACTTTCCAAATTGACAGTACTACTCGCTCGTAATTTCCACGCCAATGCATTGAACTGTCAACTTTTACTCTGAGGTGCCATTCGAAAATCGACAGTCGCGTTTGAACTGGTCCAGAAGTAGAGGCAACAGGGCCAGTTCAGTAAATTTGCTATACTACGTTGATAGATGGGGGACCGGGCCGCGCTGTCGTAGCTCACAGCGTAGCGCGATCCGAAGGACCCAGGTTCAAATCCCGGGCCAAGCGAACGCCGATTTTTTTTTTAAATTATTAGTAAAAATTGGAATCCTAAGAGGAATAAAAAGCAAATATATAAAAAAGAAAGGTTTCAAATTGGCAGAAAATGTTGAGCGAAAGTTGTGAGACAGCATTGGTGAAGACTTGTTTTTCAATCCAATTATTTGAGTTTTCGAAACATGTCATTCTTCGAAATTTTTTCGCCTGCGACTGGAATCGAACTCGAGCCCTTCATATTGCCAAGCGAATACGCTTTCACTACGCCACGGACCTATCTGACTCACGCACAGCAAATATATTAGACTAATGTGTGGGCAAAATTGAACTGTTGAATATGCCACTAGTTAGGTTCTACTGTCCGTGTCTCTACTCGCGTACTAGTTCTTTTTCCTATACACGAGAACTACTCGCTAAGGGCACAATTGACCCCACTTTTCCTACAGGGAAGTGAAAGAAAAGAAATTCGAGATTTTTCCTTCAATTTTTAGGCACTCCCAGTATATTAAAAATGAAAGACATACAATATAGTCTACACTACAGAATTTTTAAATAATTTTCAAATTAAAACAAAAGTTTTGTCCAAAAACCGCCAAACAAAAAACAAAAAAAAAAAAACATTTATCAAACCCAATCAAAATCTCAAGCCCTTTTGAATTCGTTTTTCCTCTATTGGATGTGCAAAAAAGGACCACTTCACCTCTTTTCACATTATTTTTATGATCAGGGAAACCAAATATATTTAAATTGAGCCCTAAAAGTATGCACGTCAATATTGAAGAAAAAAGAAACGCATTTAAAAGTTTTTGCCTGTGGAACTTAGTTCCAGCCTCTTCATGATCCGTAAAATTCCATAACATCCTTCTGAAGGTGAGTGTAAAATGGCGTGTTTTGAAGAAAAACACAGAGTTCCAGCATCGGAAACATTTCAAAATATTGATTTGTATATTTTTTGGGGTCAATTTAAATATTTTTGGTTGCCCTGTTTTTGATCCTAAGGCTCTTAAATCTTTGGAATTCTTTTGTAAGAATCCCTTTGATATTTTTTAAATCCATTTTAGAACATAAGGCGGTCTCATTGATATTGAATAGCAAAATATCCCAAGTCATTGATTTCTTATTCCTTCGACTTAGGGGCTGTTTCCACTACAGACGCATTTAGCATTTTTCAGCATTTTTAAAAAATGCTCAAAAATGCGGCTTTGAATTACATGTAATTGTTGTTGTTCTTAAAACAGCATTTTTCAGCATCTTGAGAAAATGCGATAAAAATGCTAAAAACCGTCTAGTTTTCATTGATATTTTCTTCAAATTTTTAACATTTCAAAGCCTACATCAAAGAATTCAAATATTTTTCCGAACAAAAATTCAAATTTTCACAAAATGCTAAATGCGAAACGCAGTGGAAACGGGTCTAGCATCTTTAAAGATGCAAATGCTAAATGCGGTGTAGTGGAAATAGCCCCTTAAAGACTTAACTAATGCCGCTAATAACTTAATCAGAATTTAAGCAATTTAAACGGTACTTCAAATAAAATTGCCTTCTTTGAATTTTTAGATCCCCATTAAAAAATATTTATTGAATAATTTTAAAGATATTAAACAATGTTTTTTTTTATCCGCCGAACAAGCCCACAAATGACACGTTTTAATTGGAAATGAAATTTTATTTTATTTCCGGAAAGACAAATGAAATCCCAATTAATTTCAAAACTCGAAATAAAATCAGAAAAACTTGTTTTTTCAATGAATCTTTTGCCGTAAGCTGATTTCGCACGCACATCCATTATCACATACCCACATATGTACCTCCATTGAGGGGGTCAATGTAATTTGAATACAAACCCCATTCGCGGGAATTAAGAAATAATAATATTTTAAACAAATTAGACAAAATTTTTTTCTCTCTTCAAAAATTCAAAATTTAATAAATCCACTTGCCATAATTTAAATGCGGTGCAATTTAACTCACAAAAAAAAAATGTTACAGTTTCATTCATTGTTTCTGCGGTTTCGAGTTCTTTGAACATTTTCATTCATTGACTATGAACCACAAATTTGTGGTCTACGTATATTTCGCAATAATGACAGATGAAGAACTATAAATTCGGATTTTTTTCTATTATTGTTAATAGCTTGAAAATATATTTGAGTGGAGAGAATATTTAAATTGGATCTAATAATTTGTGGTGGCTCTAAACTAATTTATTTATTTTTTTTTTTTTTGAAATATTCTCAAAGCAGGAAACTAATATAATCGGAAGTTCAGTTTGTCAAGAATTGCTCATAAATTAAATCATTTAAAATAAAATACTAATAAAAAAAATATTTAAGAAATTTTTCAAATAAAGAAAATATAAAAAAAAATATATAAAAAATTCTTTGCATCATTTTCTAAAGCATTTTCAAATGCGTTTAATGAATTTTGCGATTAGGAGTTTGCACGCAACACACAAAAAAATGTCTCATGAAATCTTTTTTCAAGTAATTGATCAAATCTCGGCTCACAAGAGTAATTGCCATAAATAACGTCAACGACAATAATTCCTACATCGGCAAAGATTAGATTCAAGTTCACGTTGAAGGTCGCCCGCCGTCCATGGTAGGTTGTTCGGTCGTTCGGTCGTTCGGCACGCATACATGAATAAATTGCAGCGCACATTTTTCTATTTCATTTTAATTTTTTCTTTTCTTCGCATTTTTCTTTTTGTTCCAATTTTAATTGAAATGCGTTCAATTGAAGTCAATAGGCCAGACGGACAAGTCGAAAAATGTCTTAAGGTGTTAAGGCGCGATGCGAGTCTGCGAGTTGCGTCTGGCGTCTTGCGCACTTGCGCACTTTGCGTGAACACGAGTGCATATACCTTAACGGGTAGATTTTTTTCTGATCATAATTGATCTTGGCTGGTTGAAAATCAAGCCGAAACTCAGCAGACATTGTGGAGACACGCATGGTTACGCCGCGCATGCGCAATAGATGCGGATTGCGTTTAATTTTCATTGCACTTCTTTTTGGATGTGGTTTTTTTCTTTCTTTTTTTTTTGGTGTGTGTGTGGTTATTTATTGGGCGCCACTTGCGGTAGAGAGTTCCGTGCAGTGAGACCTCTTAACTTGTGAGATTCATTTTAACTTGAATTTCGTTGTATGTCAGCGAGTCGGAGTGGAGTTCTTACTTTATTAAAGATATATAATAAAATGGAAATTTTATACGATCTTATGCAACTATGGCAGTCAAGCTCTTATTCGTCGGCACATGCTTTTCTTTGGTTTAAGGAGATTTTCATTATTATTATTATTTTTTTATTTTTAGTTGAAGTTTGTACGATTTTGTAGTGTTTACTTTTTCGAGGGAAGATTTCAAGCGGCAATTAATCGCAGCTATTTCGGTAATATTTTTTTTTTTTTTTTTTTTGATTTGATGGCTTCTCTTGAGGCCTCCAATTATGTGGAGCTGTGCAATGGTTTAAAGTTTATCAACTCAATCTGTGCTCAGTCATAGTGTTGTGGTCTTATAATTGCAATTTATTTTGTGTTAGTTGGGCTACCCCGAACGTAGCAGGTGGAAATCAGAAAGAAAGAAAAATTGGAGAGATTTATCTTTTGGCTTTTGTGTGGTTTTTGCTCAATTTATTTACTTAAACAAAAAGAAATATTTGTGCAAGGAAACTTTTATCACACATGACGAAATTAGACCGAGCGGTATCGGCCGATATTCATGGGTAATTTAAACACTAAATTGGGTGGGAAACTGTATTTTTTGGATACAATTGTCAAATCATTATTCTTCGCTCCCATATGGAGCATAGGCCAGAAAATCCGATTCTTATAGGGCATTTACATATACGTTTTAGCGCTACTCGTTTAAGCTAAAACGACTAAGTCAAAACGGGGTGTTTACATATGCACATGTCGTTTTGTCATTTTGTAGTTATCTTTTGTTTGCTTAACACGTGAAATATGAGTGAATATTGTTATTTAGATAAGAAGCAATTATTGAAATTGTGTTCGTTTTCTACATTGGTTGTGGAAACAACCTCACAATTTTTAAATTAGAAATTTCAATTACCATATGTCTTGCATTTTTATAGTGATGACACTCGGATTTCGATATTTTTATCAGTTATAAGCAGGATTTATCTTGTTTAGCTACTTGTTTTAAATTAAAACAGGAAAGTTTCTCGTTTTAGTTTTTTATGATAAAACGGGAAAAATCTAAGTTGTTTTAGTGCTAAAACGGGCAAAGTTGATAAAACGCGAATAAAATGGCAGATGTAAACGGCCTATTAGGCTCGGGCGGAAGATTTTTAAAGGTACCTACTCGAATATTAAAAGTTCCAAAATATACCAAAATAAATCACAATACCCTGAAGACCTTAAGCAATGATCTTTCAACTCTGATCAGTTTTTCTGCCTCCCTTTTCACTAGGGTTGGAAACCCAATGAAATCCCACTGGGTCGCAAGGACTGGCACAGCCACGGGCAGGTTCTTAATTTGAGTAGTAGAGTCTATAGTCACTAAAGCATCTGACATCACTTCCTCATTTGACCCCTTCAGAATAAAAGTACCACTAAAATTGCACCTCAAAAGAGAAGGAACCCCAGCAGGCAAAATGAGCTCACAAAATTTGAAAATTTCTATTGTAGTTCAAAATGAGCTTAAGAAGAGCTAAATATGAGATTGAAATTGAAAACCGAAAATCAAACTCGTTGTGATCTAATAATGAGCTCAAAATGACATCAATCCTTATGTTTTTTTTTTTATTTTTTTGAGCAAAAAATGACGTATTTGTGAGCTAATACTGACTGAAATGAAATTTTCTAATTTATGAACTGATAAATGGTCCAAAGCCTTCTAGTAGAGCATATTCAAAAATTTGTCACAGTGCGCTTCACATATTAATCTCACGTTTTAAATTTATATACACTTTTTAACAAAACATACAAAGCAGTATCATTGGCTGAGGAGGTAGAGGAGAGTGTTGGCTCCATGTTTCAGAGGTAAGAGGTTCAAATCTCGGAAAAGGCATTTGATAAATATAAGAAGCACTAAATAATCCATCCGTAAGACTTACTGCTCTCTGCTTCTTCCCTGTAGTTAAGCTAACGTGGCGAATGGATTCCCCCCAGACACCACCATCGTTTATAGGGTCTCAAAATTGGGGCAAATAAGCGCCTTTTTTCTTGCAAATAATTCAATGCGTAAAAAAAAAATTTTATTTTTAGTTTGCCTGCATGGGGAATCGAAGAACCCACAGCCATCAGATTACAAACCGCCACACTATTGACGGCCTTATATTCTCAAGTCTTTAAATCAAATATGAACATTTCTTTTCTTTCTTACTGGACCTGTCAAAGAAAATGAGCTAAATATGAAGTAAATGTGATATATCTATGAGCTATAAATTTATCTAATATTTAGCTCATACTGAGCTTCGAAAGGTACTCCAAATAACTGATATATACCTCATATTTATCTAACATAGCGCACTCAAAAAATTCCGTCGTAGAATCTATGATATCCGACGTAGAATATATTATATCCGCAATTGATATAGGTCCAATTGCAAGATATCATAGATTCTACGACCGCTTTGTAGTAGTTTCTACGATGAGGAATGTCATTGATTTCAACGATATATAACGTAGATTTAACGATATTCCATCTTAGGAACTATGATGTTATTTCATAGGAACTACGATATCAAATCATAGGAACTACGGTTTCAAATCTTGAAGTACATTTCGATAACTTCTTAATTTTGATATGAATTCTTGTCGGCGGGTTCGATCCCTGCTCCAGCGAGGGTTTTTTTTTTTTTTGGAAAAGTAGATAATTTAACATTTACATTATGTATTTAAAAAGCTGAGATATTAAAGATTTTACCAAAATTTTTATGCTTAAAAAATTTAAAAAAAGATTCTATAGGAATTATTTGAAAGAGCTTGTGCGTGACGTTTTGGAAGGCGCAATGAAAAAGCAACTCTATTTATTTGATTGGCAACTTACTTTCTGTTTCCCCGTAATATTTGCCTTGAAATTTACTTGCCTGTTTTATTCTCCATTTTTTCACAAATTCTTTTCTATTTGACAGGGTTCGAACTCGGACCTTCCAGATTACAAGTCTAGCACACTTCAACTACGCCATCGCATGATATGATTTGAGCTTGCTAGTTTTATTTTATCAATATAAGTGGGAAACAGTAGAAACTATTAGATTGACAGTAGAACTTATTGTATTTTACGTAGATTCTATGACATTTCCATCGTAGATTCTATGATATTTAAATCGTAAAATCTATGATAGACATATTTCTTCCACAGTAGAAACTATTGAATTTACAGTAAAACTTATTGTATTTTACGTAGATTCAATTATATTTTTCTACGTCTTCCTATCGTAAAAACAACGATACAAAATTTTTTCAGTGCGCTATTTTGGATTTCAAACAAAAAATTTTCAAATCATAAATAGCTCATATTGAGCTTTTTTGCAGCTAAAATGCCTGCTGGGACACCTTCATATATCGAAGTTATTCAAGAAGTTATTAAAGAGGCTTAATGACACAAATGGAGGTTCTTTTAAGCGGGAAGGTTAACATTCAAGGGTGTTAATGTCACAGGGTGTACAAAAAAAAGCAGACGTACCTGGTCGTGGCGATGAAGACGTTGGAGTAGTTCCTTTTATTTAGGTTGACGGCGCGATAAGTCGTTTGAAAGTAGATTTTTATTCTCTTTTTCAGTTCTAATGAATTAAATTTATGCCTTCGTGGCGATTTCTTTTCTTTCACTTAACTTTTACACTCTTCTTTGTTCACTTTATTCACTTTATGTTTTCTATTTACTACGATTTGATGCTTTTTATTTTGTTTTTCTTTCTTTCTTTCTTCGGAGCAGACGTGCGCGCTTTAGCGAAAACGATCGAACACACACTGTTCGGTCTCCGCTTGAGTTCGAGCTGTCGAACGAAAAGGATGAGTGTTTGATGAATCGGTTGGTTTAACGGCTCGTCTCCATAGCAGCTACGGCTGCAACGAAAAACGGACAAAGGGAATTCATAGGATAACTTGAATAGATAGTGTTACTTTTTCTTTGAAATACTGCAGCTAAAATTTCTCGTCGTACTTCTAATAATTAAAAAATCTGTTTAGCAAAAACTCTTCGTCTCTTTTCAACGGCATATTATCGCCTAATAACAATTAAAAATGATTTTGCATAATTGGCGAGTACAAGGAAAATCTTTGAAGCTAATTGGCCGCATGTACAGCACCGTACGCCAAAAGTATGTAAAAGAAATCGATTGCATTATCATTCTTAGAGCCGAAATGGTGCACTTTTTCCAACTGAACCACATCGAAACTAGTTTTTGCATAGGGTAGACCACCACTTGATCTTAATTTCAACACATTGGAGTGTTTTTTTTGGCTTTTGCATTTTCTTTTCGATGGTGGCAAAGTAAGATCGCTGCCTCAGGTAAATGCCTCAAGTAACCAAAATAGTAATTGTAAATGCGATGTTGTGGGTTTCCTTGTTAAGACGAACTGGTGGCGAGAGGTGGAAGTCTTTTGTTTGTTGCTGCTGATGGCTACTGGCGTTTACACATGTTCACATGACAGAATGCTTGAAGGTGCTACTCGTTTCGGACCGTCCTATGAGAGTGGGTTGTGGAACTAAAAAAATTCATTTTTTTTAAAAAACAATTCTTTTTTTTAATCAAAAAAAAATCAAATAAAATAATTTAAAAAAAATTCAAAAACAAATTCTTAAAAAATGCTCAATAAAAAATGTTTTAAATAAAAAAAATTCAAAAACAATTTAAAAAATAAAAAATTCAAAAAAAAAAAAATAATTTTTTAAAAAAATCAAAAATTCAAAAAAAAATTCAAAAAAAATTAAAAAAAAGATTTAAAAAAAAATCAAAGAAATTCAAAAAAAAATTCAAAAAAATCAAATAAAAAAAAACCAAATCGTGTGAGTTATGCTAATTGTAGACTTTTAAATTGCAGCCGATAAGAACGAAACACTTCAAAATATAAACAGAAAAAAAATGCAAAAAAAAAGAATCGATTTTTAGAGCACTTTTGAAGCGATTAGCTTTCGAAAAAAAAAACAACAGAATAAATTGCTAAACAAAACTTTTAGGTGCATTAATTAAATTTTCATAAATTACTATACGAAAAATGTTAATACGAAAATACCAAAAATTAATTAATTATACTTAGTTGTAGTGTTGAACGTGCCTCCGTGCCACCGTGAATGCGCCCAACGCAATTGGGAGTTGGCATTTTTTGACGTGTAAAACAATTTGGCTTTCAGTCAAATTTTCCTCAGTTTCGGCCTTAGAGAATTTTTTTTTAAATTATTTTTTATTTTTTTTAATATATTTTTTTTTCATATATTTTTCTTTTATTTATTTAAGGCACACGTTTAAGTGAACACACATGCCTGCATAGATTCTCATCGATAGGTTTTCTTATTGTTGTTTTTCTTGTGTGTTTCTTTTCCATTCTTCGGTTTTTGCACACTCCGATTTCGTTACGTCGTCGCGAATATTTCGAAAAGCCATTTTATTATGGATACACGCGGACGTCAAGAGTGCTGACAACACATATGTATATTCGGCTTGATCGGAGCACTGCAAATTAGTATAACAAACGACCTTAGAGATACGATTTTGTAATATTGAAAGCAGTAGCCGTTTAAAGTAAAGCTTACGCCTCAAGCCACACACACACACCCAGCTACCTTAGCCAAACACCCACCCACCCACAGTCCGATAATCTCTGCGTTTTTTAAGTAGCACAAAATGTCAAAATTACGCTTGATTTCTTTGGCCGATAGGAAGGTGTTCTGAACATGGAATTTTTATTGGTTTTCGTTTGACTTTATTTTTTTGAATTTTCCTTAATTGAGATCAAGAGATGGATTCGGTTTAATTCAAATTATTCCGATAATGAAGTATCGATTCAATGCAAGACTAATTGTTTCCAATTTAAAGCTCTCGTGAATATTGACTGAGATAGACTGAGAATGTTTTCACATGCAGGATTTTGGGGGTTATTAGAGGGTACCAACAAAAATCCAACTAGAAAGCGAGGAGGACTGGTTGTGAAGCAATGACTGAAGTAGATTGGAGAACAATGTGACACAAATAACATTACTTTTGATCGGGGGATGCTTTTACCGGGGGGATCATACATACAACCACGGGAACAATGTACCTTAAGAACTCGTCCTTTCTTTTGATGGCTAAGCAAGTTAAATGAGGAGAGCAAATGCATTCAAATTTAATAAAAAAAAAAATAAATAAAAAAAAAAAAAATAAATAAATAAATAAATTAAATAAATTAATTAAATAATAAATAAATAAATAAATAAATAAATAAATAAATTAAATTAAATAATATAAATAAATAAATAAATAAATAAATAAATAAATAAATAAATAAATAAATAAATAAATAAATAAATAAATAAATAAATAAATAAATAAATAAATAAATAAATAAATAATAAATAAATAAATAATAATTAATAAATAAATAAATAAATAAATAAATTATTCATATAGGAATGCTCTCCAAGGAGCTGCTCTAACTCTGGCTGCCGTAATTTTGCAAGCACTTCTAGAAAACGCCTCAGGTTCTTTCCAAGTTTTTTGTCGCTGTAGCTAAAAACCACAATTGCCTCTTATGATGGCACTGGGGACAACAAAACCGACCTACAGACCAACTGGGTACCTCAATTGATCGGAGGACAGATTTCGTCTTTTTTTATAAAGCTTTCTTAACCCTTGTTTACCTCTTTACGGTTTCCTCATGCTCCTCCTAAAGTGTGATCATGTGATCTTAGTACCCTTCTGCAATCATTCCGATCCTGGATCATGTCATCGCTGAGACCTTTGCTGATATTATTTCAACTGACCTATCGATATATTTTACGGTCTGTCTGCCCTTCGGCCTTTTGCTGGAACAGTGATGGACCTTTTTGGGGGGTTCCCCGGCGGTTGCCTTTCAACATGGCAATACCATCGCATCTGACTAACTTTGAGTGCTCCAATGATGGGCTTCTGAATGAATAAACTACCTCGGATATTTTTGGTCTTGATGTGTTAAGTTTGCTCACACCCGCCGGCATCCTTAGCAATATTAAGAGCATGTTTTTAGGCTTCAAATTAAACTTTATGCCAATCCTTTCACAAAGGAATTTTATTTGAACTTCATTTGTTAAGATCACAAATAGATCAATAAGGAACAAAAATTCCTTTGGCAGAGCATTATCTTCAAACACATATTTAACCCTAATCATGTCGATCTTTTCAACCTTAAATATGATATCAAATTCACTTCCACTTCACTAAAAAAGAAGTGATCTGGAATCGCATTACATTTTTAAACCGATTATTTGTGCTCTTTTGTGGAGTGGGGCCAATCACCAGAATGATGCGGCACTTTTAACACCACAAATAAGAAACCGCCTCCATTCGATTCAAAATGATTGAGTTTAACCAAAGCTAAACACCGAACAACCATAATCGAATCGAATCGAATCATAAAGAAATGGACTCAAATAAAATACATTAAAATACATTGTAATTTACCTATGCTTAAAACGAATAATTGATTAGCTTCGAGGTAAATTATAGCACTTTTTTTTCACCCGGAAATTTGATCGAAATCAATTGAAACTTACAATTTCGGTTCCGAGTAGGCTCGAGTGGCTTGGCTTTTCCTCTTGTTGAAACAATTACGTGGCAAATGAACTTTGCGGTCAGCTACTACACTCAGGTTTATCTAATTTATCGAAATTCCATTAATAACTTTTGCCAATGGATAGAGTCAACGTCGATCGGTACAATTTTGGTACGGTCCAATTTTTCATAGATATATTTTTTCGATAGTTAATCGGCTTAAGAAGTCAACGCTGAAAAGGAAGGAATAAAAAATTAATAGATATATAATATGAAGATGTCTTCAGCGCTTATTTTACGATTTTATTTATTCATTTGGGGTATTCACAAACGCGTGTTAAAAACGTTGGAAAGTCGGAAAATCAGAAAATTGCCACTTCTTAACAATTTTTTAAACTTTTTTTGTATCTTGCACAACTTTTTAAGCAGTTAAAATATTCAGATTTTCCGACTTTCCTATTTTTCGACGCCTTTGTGAATACCCCTATTTTGTTTCTGATGGTCTCGAGAAACTAAAAAAAAAATTGTGTTAGCATAACAATGATGAACTTAATAATTATAATCTCTCTTTGCTCATTTGACGCTGTTTCTCATTAGCAAGAGTTTGGGAGAATCTACTGTAGAATTGAGGAAATTTTGGCCCTTTAAAATAGTCTCGGCTTTGATTTTTTTAATTGGTGGAAAAGAATTAGTTTGATTTTAATTGAATATTATAATTAAAATGGCACCTTCCTTAAGGATTAAAAAATATGTAGTTTAAAAGAAAAAAGGGAGTTTATTCTGTGATTCTGTAAGAGGCTGTGATATAAGTGTAGAGTGAAGTCCAGTTTTTGAAATTTTTATTTTTATTTTTTAATTTTTAATTCTTGACCACATTTAAAATTAATTTTGACGATTGGAATTCGATAAAGTTGACAATTATATCCCGGAATATGTAAAAGTTAAGTTCAAATAAAAACTCTGAAGTTCCAAAAGGAACTGAAACTTTAGAAAAGATTTATTTCGACCAAGGACAAAAAGCTCAAAACAAAAAATTTTCCAAAATTATATTTGATTATTGGTCAACAAAATTGTCACAAAAAATAAGTAATTTGTGTAGACCTTCAAGATGTGAGTAGCTTCAAAAATACTCTTAAACCCTTTTCGGGACTATGGGATTCATACGTACACTACCGAAATTTCAAACAGTGATTCTTTTAATAAATTCTAGTCGCGCAAAGAGCAACGAAATTGTCAAAAACTTTTGATTCTACCAATGAGGCTCAAATATCAGAAATCAAATTTCCAAAATATATTTATTTTGGACAACAAAATTGCCAAAAATTTTTCATAGACCGATTCAAATGAGTCAGCAAAGATTCATAAACTATCTGCGCAAGACATGTGGGATTCATCGGATCCACCAAATTTCAAATTTCATTGATTTCTGAATTTTGTCGCATATTGAGAAGATTTTCAACACAAAAGGATGGCACAATGGTTTCAGACTTCAATTTATGCAGTAGTGAGAGGCTTTATATTTTCATGGAATATGCAATATTTTATCATATAAATGAATTCGAAATAAAAGTCCAAGTTTGATTCTTCTGAAGTGGACTAATTTGATGATTTTAGCCAAATAATGAAAATTTCAAAACATTTCTGTCCTAAGAGGACATTGATGTCCATATGTCTTAGTTCGCCAAAAATTATCAAGTTTTGCAAGAGATCACAGGTGAAATCGATCCCAAATAAGTTGAGTTTTTCATACTCAAAATTTGATTGATTTTTCCATTTAAGCATTTATTTTTTTAGACATTAATGGAGCTTCGAGAAAAATAGTTTCGAGACGAAAGGGTTACAGTTAGGCTTAATATACAGGGTGTTCCGTTTGTGATGGTCAACCATTCGGGAGCTGATAGAGGGGGTCAGAACTAACAAAAAATCGTATGGCAGGGGGGGTCCAAAATGCACCCCTGAGGAGCTATAAGGGAAAGAAAGAAATTTGGAGTTGTTTCAGAAAAAAAAAATTGTCACGCCTCAACGTTTTTATCCAAGATAAAAATTTTAATGCAGTTCAACAGAGAAATTGTCAGACCTTTCTAGGCGTATAAAATAGTCTTACACTTTATTGCAGCTTCAAGGATATTTGAGCCTTCAAAGTCAAAATTTTAAAATTTTTTAAACCAGTTTTTGACTTTGAGAGCCATTTTGGTATGAAAAAGGTCCTATTAACACCCAAATTTTTTATTTTATTCAAAATGCTGGATCGATTTCCTTTAATTTCGTACCCCATGTGTTAAATAAATTTTTTGAAAATAAGATGAGAAAATTAAATATCTAAATGAACTTATTAGTTTTGCTGTATCAAATCTAATAAGTTCGACTTCATTGATAGCAAACGGATAGATGTTCCCTTATAACTCCTCAGGGGTGCATTTTGGACCCCTTCTGCCATACGATTTTTTGTTAGTTCTGACCCCCTCTATCAGCTCCCGAATGGTTGACCATCACAAACGGAACACCCTGTATATTTGTGTTAAAATTGCACATGAAGGGCTTTGTCTCCAATGAATCCGAAAAAAATATTATTTTTAAATATTTAATTTCTTTTGAAGTTAATTATTTAAACAAAATCCTTCTTCATTTTCCACTTTCATCTACGGTATTTACAATATTCCCTATTGAATGCAGTTTTTCAGATGTTTCAAAAGATCTCAAGTCAGAAAATTTTTTCTCCCGCAGATCCTTATTCTTTGAACAAAAAATTCAAGGGATCTCTTAATCTTATTTTGGAATTTTTTTTTTTTTAATAAAATGAAAAACTGATGAAATTAATTAAGCGGAAATATAAGATAAACCAAAAAACAGCAACATGTAGAACCAATAGGCGCCATGGACCGAGTCCAAAAGACTGTCGGACCATTGTCTAAAAAAAAAAATTGAAAAATAACAAAGACAATGACGGACTATGAAAAGCTTTCATAAATCCAGCAAATGCAATGAAGTATTATTGTTTGTGGTTTAATAAAATCCGTAGATATGTATGTATGTACCTAATAGCCCATTTTAAGATGAAAAGCATGTAGGTTGAACCCCATGGACATGTGAAGAAAAAAAAAAAAACGCTGAAGTCATAAGCCGAAAAAAGACAACCGAACAATTGCCGATTTATCGCGAATGAATGTTTTCAGAAACTGCATAATAACGACGAATTCGCTGACTTTTCAATCGTTTAGTCCGACCGAATGGGCAGCAATCGGACGGACGGACGGACCGACAGACAGGTCCGACATGGTCACCGATCGCTCTTGTATTTTCCATTCAATTGGCCTGATGCTAGGAGCACTTCTATTGACCACTTTCGCATTCGCTTGATAAATGATAAAAGCGAACATCAAAAGCGAAATTGCTAAGAAATTAAATAAAAAATAAATTAAAAATAAATAAAAATAAATAAAAATAAATAGAAAAAAAGACGAGCGATTTAACTTGTCGTTACAGAATTTATTTATTTCGACTGCAGTTTTCTCGCTTTTCGTTATTTTTTTTCTCTTCTTTTGCTTACGTCGACGGGCTTCGTTGATTATTTGAATATTTCCTTATCATTCGAAGTTGTAGCGTCAGTTTTCGCAAAGCGGCAGGGCTACTTCTTTGTATTGCTGCAAGCTAATTTTATTTATTTTTATTTTTATTTATTTTTTAATTTAATTTAAACTTCGTCTGATTGCAATTGAGATATTGCGGCTTAATCTTAAGACGCCTAACAGCAACGGCGCGCCGCTCATATGCGTTTAACACTTGCTCCAAGCGAATGGGGAATTTTAACTTCCAATTGGTTTGAATTTTTTTCAATGGAAAATGTTTTAGATTTCCTTGCTTTTGGTAGAGGAAGAATATGAATGACCAGAAAATGGATTTTTGAAAGATTACTTTTTGACTGAAGAATTCGACACAGAGCTGAGAAAGTTGGTATGAAAATTCTGGCCTAAGAAAATAATTAAACCGTCAAAAGACTCCATGGTTTTTAATTGGTTATCAGCTAATCTCAGAGGGTTTTTAGTCTGCCATTCGGAAATATCCTTTGACTAATAGTGCGTTTCCATATAGTGTTTAACTCTGAGATGTTTAGCTAAACACTTCGAGCGTTTCCACGTATGCGAGGTGTTTAAGTTTGATAGCTGTTTGTTTATTTACAATTGCAAGCATTGTTGCCATTTGTAGGAAAATCACTTGAAGGGAAAAAGGGACAGATTTATTGAATTGGGCAAAATGTAGGGAATTTTTGGTATATTCTAAATATTAAGATATATTTTGAATATAGTTTCTTGTCGATCAATTAAAACGACAAAATAAACGTCTCGCCTCGTGGAGTTGCAAGTGAAAAACCCAGAAAAAACTATATCTGAAAGAATTTAGGAGGATTTTAATTATTAAACGGTTTTGAATTCGATTTGTGTGACATGGCCCATAATCTTAATTTTACTATTTTTGGTAAAAACTATCGTTGAGCATCGATACTCTACCAAGAATCATACAAAACAAGATTATGCCTTGCGCATATTATACATTTTTTGTCGAATTTTGCCGTGTTTAAAAAAATTTAGGGAATTTTTTTATAGTTTGTAGGGAATTTTTATTTTTGCTTTTGGCAACATTGCCATCGTTTTTTGTTTTGATTTTCTTTTGACAGTTAGATATGCATGAAATTCCGATACGATAAATCGATTTTTTTTCCTATCTATGAAAGTGTTTATGAGGTGTTTAAGAGATAAACACTTCGTTTTCGCGTTTAACTTTTGTATGGCAAAACACGAGTTAAAATCGTTTAGGGCACCTCGCTTAAACGCGAGTTAAACACTATATGGAAACGCGCTATAAGTCATCCCATGTTTCACGTCTTCAAAAAAGGAGTCTTTCAACTATCAGAGTTCCTACTTAACCCTGGATGGTTATACTTATTTTTAGTACGTTTTGGCTACACTTCTTCGAATCGACGAACATAATTTTCAAAAGCTGGCGAGGCAAAATCCTTGCAAAAACCGATTTTAGCGAAGTTATTTATTGACAATTAGAAAACGAAAATAAAAAATTTAAAAACAAATATTTATTCTCTGAAAAAATGAGATATTTAGAGCACTGTTTTTTCATCTTGTGCGAGATTCAAGTGCTTCGTCGATTCGACGAAGAATAACCATCCAGGGTTAAAGCAATCTAATTGATAAAATCAGCTGGGTAATCATACAATTTCAATGGGGCTTAAGAGATAATCACTTAAAGACCTATCGAGGCATTTGCATTTAGAAATGATATTTGAAGACCCCGTATTTCTTTCTCAAAATCAAATATCAGTCATTGTCACAAATCACAATTAAATCACAGCTCCAAATTTAATACCACTTTACCTTCAATCAATCTCACCATTAATTCAAACAATATAAAAAGATTAATCGCCATTTTTTGCCCCCATTAACCTATTTTTTTTTCTTTTAAATTGAAGTCCTGCACTAATCCTAGGAATTGCACAAATAAGAAAGCGATAATTCACTTCAACCGGAGGAATTACCAAATGATCTTTTAACTAGTTTGACTTTTATTGCACAAAAGGAGTCCAATGTTGCTCTCTGTGTGTTGTCGTCATTTGTTCGATTCGAAATCGAAATTTCCTTATGACCATTGGGCAATTCGCTGGCGATTCGATCTTCTTGAGCGAACAGCGAAATCGTTACGGCAGCGACATGATTCAACATATCTACGCTCGATTTGGTGTCACTGGCGCAGCACGTTTTTGTTTTTGTTTTGTGTTTCGTCTGGAGCAAAAACCTTCAGCGGTGATGACTTCAAATGCCAATCGCTGTGAATGAGCTTTTTATTCAGTAGCGCGTTGGGATATCGTTTATACTTAATCTGGGTCTGCATGGGTCAAAAAGCACGCGGTTTTTTTTTTTTGTCCATACAATATCTTTTTTTCGACTTCTTTTGAAGTAGAACTCTCAGGACTTATGAAGGTTTTTTTTATATGTAAATATTTTATTACTTCATTGCTTTGAATAATTTACGAAATAAGTTGAGTTAATAGCTTTTTGCTTGTTTGTATAACCGTTAGCATTGCATAGAAATACTTCAAATCATTTCAAACTTAACTTAAAAATACAGAATGTATTTATGACTTAGTGAGTTTCACTCTTCGAAGGTGCTTCTAACAATAATGGAGTCAATAAATGTCGGTTTTAAGCACAAATTTTCCTAAATAACAACATGTTGATTGGTTTGTCTTAACGTCGACTAATCATGCTATGATAATTATGACGTAAAATCATAATATTCAGTAGCAAATCACGCAAGCCTTCAAAATTATTGCGACTAATCATATCTATTGGTTAAAATGCAGCGCTAAAGTCTAATCATTTCGAAAAAATTCATGTTGAGCTGGTGAACGATGAAAGCTCAAGTTTTTTCATGACAGCTTCGATCATTTGAATGCATTTTTGGACAAGCAGGCGGACAGAATGTGTAACAACTCAGACCAGAGTCGCTCTGTAGAGAGAGCGAGAGCGAGAGAGAGAAAGAGAGAGTCAGAGAGAGCGAGAGAGTCAGAGAGAGCGAGAGAGTCAGAGAGCGAGAGAGTCAGAGAGAGAGATAGAGCGAGAATGAGAGAGAGAGAATGAGAAGAAGAGAAGGAGAGCGAGAGAGCCAGAGAGAGAGAGCGACAGAGAGAGAGAGCGAAAGAGAGCGAGAGAGAGAAAGAGAGAGAGAGACGAGAGAGACAGAGCGAGAGAGAAAGAGAGAGCGAAGAGAGGAAGAGAGAGAGCGACAGAGAGAGAGAGAGAGAAAGAGCGAGAGAAATAGAGAGCGAGAGCGAGAGAGAGAGAGAGAGAGAGAGAGAGTGAGAGAAGGAGACGTAAGGGGGATTTTTGCCTGGCCCGAGGAATTTCTTCCAAAAATTTTTCCTTTCTCGCAATTTTATGATTTCTAGCAAGAGGAATCTATGAAGGAAACCCCTCAGGGCCTGAGATATCACTCTATGGATGTGGGCTTCAGGAGATAACTGGGTTGAGGATATAACTCATTCATTTCTCCATCAATTGAAGATCGATTCGAGGGTTACCAGCCTATTTACATTAACATTAAAAATCAGCTACGATATCGTCGAGTGTAAACGAGATGTAGGAATGATTTCTGAGGACAAAAAAAACTCATTTAGGAGTCCTTCTGAAGGGCGTAGCGAGAAAAAATGGTGCTTTGTGCCTAGCCGACTGGAATATTTCCAAAATTTCCGTTTGGCATGATTTAGCAATTATTAGAAGAAACCCAAAAAATATTCATGGAGTCGGATTCAGAATAATGTTAGAGGATATAGCTATTATTCATCAAGAAACTTCTTCAGAAAATCCGATTAAAATAGTCTAGTTTCGAGTTAAACGGTCCAGGATATTCGAGGAAAAATTTTAATTTATAGAATAAGTGAAAAATTCTAAGATATTTTTGACCACTAAAACTTTTTAAGAAAATGATTGACAACTAGTCTAGTTTCGGCCTAGTTCCAAAACTGGTCCAAAAAGGACTAGTTGATAATAAGTTTTGTATATAGAATAAGTGAAAAATTCTAAGTATTTTTACGCTAAAATTTTTTAAAAGTACTAATTACAACTAGTCTAGTTTTGGCCTAGTTCCAAACTGGTCCAAAAAGGACTAGTTGTAATAAGTTTTATTTATAGAATAAGTGAAAAATTCTACGAATTTTGGCACTAAAACTTTTTCAGAAAACTGATTACAACTAGTCCTTTTTGTACCAGTTTGAAACTATTCCCAAACTAGACTAGTTGTAATCAGTTTTTTTAAGAAGAAGGACTCCTTCATCTATGAATATCCCAGTTAATGGCCTTGCATTTGAGAAATGAACACAAATAATGTTACCATAAGACCATAAATAAATGGTTAATGAACTTCTAAGACTTTTTATTACCTACCTACTTTTATGGAGGTGTTGCCATTTCAACTAACCAAATAAATTGTTATAATTCAATTTCGAACAGCATTCCGTTTAGGCACTGATTAATTTCATTAACACAAAGTGATTTTATGGAAATATCTTCATAAAAAAAAAAATTATGACTCTAGCTCAACTCGCTTACTTTGAATGCATGTCGAGCTCATAAATTTGCATGCAATTCCAAATTATGAATAAAGCAATCTTTGACCATTTGCCAATAACAATAACAAATAAAAAAAAATATATATATATGTATAAAAAAATACAAATTCTTTTATCTGTTGTCAAGAACTATTGAAATCAAGGAACTGGCTCTGCTGGTTTTCAGCTTCATTCATTGTTCTTGACCAAAGTCTGTCCGTCTGTCATTCGGCGAGTCATTCACAGTCAGCGAGGCAATGCGGCATTTGGCCATAAGAATTACAATCGAATTTTTGTTATAGTTTCATAATAGACTTATGCTTGATGTTTGGTATAATTCTTGGACTCTTAGAAGATCATTTTGTCATTGGCACATATCGCAACAGGTTTATTCCAAACTGGACCACGTTACATGTCATTAACAAGACGCTCGAGTTCGTGAAAAGTGAAATGATTTAACTGAATGGCCTCGAAACTGAATCAGAAGATTCTAAAAAGACCGGTTTTAAAAATTAAATTATTTTGACGAAAATTCCCATGATCTGTAAGGGATTTTCGATTTTTTGGAAATACATTTCAAGGTGGTTTTTTTGTTGAATATATCCAGTCAAAAGGTCATAGATTGAAACATTTATGAGATAATTTCGAAAAAATATCTATCATTCATTCGTTCATATTTTTTTTTTTTTTATTCCAGCTCCTCGTTATTTTTGCCATCAGCCTGGCTGTTGCCTTCGTTTCTGCACACCCACAGCAATATTTCTTAGGACAAATACCCAGACAATTCGATTTCGGTATTTCGTCACAGTCGAACATCAGAGACCCACGACAAAACAGAGGTGAGAATTCGATTTTCTAGCTTAATTAATGATATCAAAGATAAAGTCAGAAAGGTAAAGATCAGATGATCAAAGAAATTTGAAAAAAAAAAGTAAAGATACCTGAGGACATTTTGAAACTTCTATGGCTTAAGGATGGACCAAAAAGATCCACGCCTTTTCAAAATGAAGACAAATCTCTGACATTTGTGTTTTTCAAGGTACAAGTTAGAAGATCCATTAATAAGGACATTAAGCCCAATCAAAGGTTGATGGAAAGGAAGACAAAATTGTATGAAAAAAAAAAATTAATAGACGAAGATAGATAGATATGGACAGTTATAGAGGAACGAAATGCACCCTAGATGACATACAAATCTATGACAGATAAGTTCTAGTGAATAAAAGATCGTTAGTAATCTCATATTCACCCCTCAAGATCATCTACAATAGGAGTAGATCAACTATTGTGTCTGACTTCATGACATATAAATGACTTCCTTAATATGGTCAACTAAGAATTCGAAATTTTAATGGATATTAGATCGTCAAGAGTATCATATTCACCCCTCAAGATCGTCTACAATACGATCAGATCAAACAATTTGGTCTGACTTCATGACTTTATGACTTATAAATGACATTCTTAATATGGTAAACTAAGGATTCGAAATTTTAATGGATATAAGATCGTCAAGAGTATCATATTCACCCCTCAAGATCGTGCTACAATACGATCAGATCAAACAATTTGGTCATGACTTCATGACGCTGAAAGCTGACTTTATCCTCGCTGGGAATTCCCCTTTATTTTATTCTTAAAAAAATATATATTCTTAAATTCACCCGAAAATATGCTAATAATTTTTCCTACCCACAGGACCAGTGCTCTTCCCATCATCACCCCCAAGTCCAGATGATTCGTCGAGTGGCGTAATTGTTGGTGCCTCAGGTTACGGTTTTGTGCCTCCACAGCAAAGTAATTCATATAGAAAAAAATAATTCTCCTTATTTATATACATAAATACCTACTAAATTCAATTATCCAGAATCGACATTAATGCACATTAGAAGGATTTATTCGTAGTCAAAGATGCAAAGCTTTAATAGTGCAAGTGTAGATGTTTTGATTGTCGGAATCGAAAATTACTTTTCTTTTTTTCTGCACATTTATTATTAATTATTTTAATTTTATTAATTTTTTTTTTTTCATTTTCTTTTAGCAAATAGAATTTTCGGTTAAGAAAGGATTAACTTAACACAGTTTTCAACATTACACACACACACACACGCACACGTGATCGACATGTGTTCCCTCAACAATCGCCATACTAATTTCTTAGTCATTCGAAAAAACACGTAACACCTCATATTTCAGCAGCGTCGACTTTACTTTAATTACCTTATGCTAAATGGATATTATTTTTTAGTTAAATTACAAAGCATCTGTGGTTTTTTCTCTGCTCAATTTTCATAGAATTTTTTTTTCTTTCTTATAATTTATGATTTTTCGCACTAAATTAAGAAATGTTTTTAATTTATTTTTCACAATTGTTTTGGTTTGAAAATTTTGCACTATTTTTTTTATATTGCACAGTGGTCTCAGCTTAAGCGAACAAGCAAAATTACCAATTAACCGTAAAATTCAATGAACTTTATTCGGATGAAAATAATTTCGTTCAATCAAATCAAGTCAATTAAATGTGATTCAATTAATCGGAGACTACTGTCGTAGCCGTAAAATAGTCCACATAAATATTAATACCTACAGAAAATAAAAAAAAAAACACGATTTTAATTAGCGTAAATAGAAACTAGAAAAACAATTATTTTGAGTTTGTTAAGAGGAAACATTTGAGAAATGTTTTCCCATTTATTTGTATACGCAATATTTAAATATAATTTGTAATTCTTTTTGATTTTGTATTCGAATTTTAAAATATTTTTGAGTTTATTTTTATTTTGAAATTTTTTATTTATAATTTATTTAATTTATAATATTATTTCGAAAGAAATTTGGAATTTCTTCAAGTATATCTTGGGAAAAAAAATTTTTTTTGTTTCTTTATTATTAATAAAAATTATAATTTATAAAAACAAATAATTGAAAAAAAAGTTCTTTTTATTTAGTAGTGAAAATTGTTTGTAGATTGAAAGTAGGAAATGCACTGATTTCCTTTAATAATTTATATTTTTATTAATAAAAAGATAAGAGTTAAAAAAAAAATATTAGAAATGGTTTGGATTTCAACACAGTAACTAATGTTGTCCCACACTACACCGAAGAGAAATAACAACAGTTAAATCAACTACTTAGAACAGTTAAAGTAAGAGTGGTCAAATAAACTGTATTCCGCGTTAAATGCACTGAAAAAGGCAGTCAAATGAACAGTTGAAAAACAGTTACTTTTCATGTTCAAATTCGACTTCGTTTAATTAGACGTATAAGTTCGCATTCTGATCAACCGTCTCCGGAGGGTTCGATAGCTCAGTGCTTTAAACTGTGACTCGACAGTCGTAAGCTTCGGGGTTCTATCCCTGCTGGCGGCGGGAATTTTTCTGGATTTTTTTTTTAATTACAGTTTTTTTTTTCGTTCAGAGTGTAGTTGTTTTGGAAGACAAAAATTTTCTCCTAAATTTTAAAGGTTTTAATTTATATAATTTTTTTTTTAATGGTTCATTTTCAAGCAAAAAATTTGTGGAGTGAAACAATTCCTTAAGCACGTTCCCCAAAACTTGAGCAACCATAAACTCAAGTGAGCATTTTGACCAACAAATTAAATTCGTTCGTTTAGCGTAATTGTTAAGACGTTCGCCCAGCGAAGTGGAGGTCAGCGGTTCAAGGCTCGGCCGAGGCGAGAAAATTTAAAGAGATGAAAGAGAAAAAGATTTAAATAGCAACAAATAAATAAAGAAAACATATAATAATTTAATAAAAAAAAAAAAAATATTAAAAGAAGATAAAAAAAGGTCAAAGCAAAAAATAAATTATTTTTTCCCAGTCGCTGGTGACAGTAGATTTAACCGCGAGACAGTTATATCAACCATCAGGTAGTTATATTATTATTGACTGTGTTTGTACTGTTGAGTTGACCGCTACTGTACATAAGTTAACCTAGCATTTATCCCCCCCAAAACTAAAACAAATATTACTTATAAATCGACACTACGATTTATCAATGACTTATTTTATTTGGGAGCCGCTGCCATAGGATTGATTGGGTGTAAGGCCAGCTTTAAATTGTTAAAATCCTTATGAGAGGACAAAAATTTATGAATTTTGATTTTTCTCAAAATTTGCAAAAACGTATGATTGATTTATCCATTTTCAGGCGGTTATCCTTTTGTAAAGTTTTCGCTCACGAGGAGTTTCATTTTATTATTCAATGAAAATTGTATGAAAATTATTACCTTGCAACATTTATTGGGTGGGATGAGCTGCACAGCTTAACCCATTCAATGATTCGAGAAAATTATAGTTATACAGTAGCACAATGGCGGAAAGGGAAGGTGATCTAAAACTAGTTCAACAATTTCTTTTTCTTGAGTTCAATGAATGTTGCAGGAAAATCGAATTTATTAGGTAAGGCAAGATATAATATCAACTAATTTTTAAGCCTAAAATTAGTCACAAAAATTCTACTTATAATTGGGAAAAAGCGCTTTAGTCTCATCAAACATTATGAGATTTTGTACAAATTCAATTTACAACATTCACACTTTTAATTCATATATAATGTTATTTCTTATACTTTCTGTTATTTTTCATAAGGTTCCCAAAAATCCTGTGTGCTCAAGGGCCATATTTTTCCTTCAGCCAGCCTTTGTTATCGTTTTCGATGACCCACAATGAGGGAGCTCTGAAGCACACAAACCTCTAAGGTGCGCTCGAGTCTGTCCTGATCATTTTATTAGGAACAAAAAGTGTATATATGCACAATTTAGCCGACCTACGTCACATCGCTGAGGTGGTCATAGTAGGTGTTGGTTAAAGATGCCTGATGATGAACCTGTAAGCTAGGCTCGAAACCGGTCGTATCCAAGAGCGTAGCCAGAGAAAGAGTGCTTTGGTAGCGCTTATATTTGCCATAGTGGTATATTGAGCAATTATAAGACATTAAACGAAAAAAAATTTGGGGGGACATGAAGAAGTTTAGAGAGCTCTGGACCAAAAACCCAAAAAATCCGAAAAATTCATGGCGTCCGATTTGGATGAAAATTTATATATAGAATAAGCGAAAAATGCTAAGAATTTAAGCCCTAAAATTTAAAAAAAAAACTGGTCTTTTTTGGACCAGTTTGGAACTAGACCCTAACTAGACTAGTTGTAATCGGTTTGTTGAAAAAATTTTGACGCCGAAAAGTGAAAAACGAGGGACCCAAATCCCATATAATAATTAAAAATTAAATATGGAGATGATCAAATAAAATCTACAAAAAGGACTATGTCAAAAGGTGTATAAAGTAGGGGCCAAAAATAAATTTTCTAATCCTATAAAAAATCGTTTTTCTTTCGAAATATATACGAAGTCACGGCCTACCTATCGGTCCCCCTGACTCTCTTCCGGTGGGCTTGGACATATCAGAAAGCACACTTTAAAACCCATTATCTCAAAAAGCATACATTCAATATAATCGTTTCTCGCTCTGGACGATTGGCACAAGTGCAGAGCATCTACGGCTATGAAGTTGTCAAAAGATACAAAATTCAAGCAGGTGGTCAGCATTTTATTTCTTTCTTGCCCGCAATTTTAACGTGTTCGGTGGTGTATCAACAAGCCGACAAGAGATCAATTTGATAAGTAGTCTGCAATAAAAATACATCAATCCGACAAAAAAATTAGACCGATTTGTAAATGGCTTGCAGCAAGCAACGATTTCGATGTCAAAATTGTCTGTTGCCAGCGCACGTAGAGGACATTGAATGTGTTTTTAATTAACGTTTCGGTTATTACATACATACATATCTGCCATGAAGCCTTGTAGCGTCATTACGTTGCTCCGATAATCGTTGTAACCGCCACTGCTACCTTGTAAAGGAAGGTTAAATCGATGCATTTTGCTGAATTAAACGATTTCTAAAAGAACTTTTTCATGCAAAAAAAAAAAAAACCGCTTCGTTGTTCTTCCTGCGTCAAAGCTTAGATTTTTGTTGTTGTTTTTGATCATGCGCAGTCAGGCAATAATATTGATCAAATAATAACAAAAATCTGTTGTTCTTTTTGACATTAATTGGACAATAGTTGGAAATGTGGAGATCAAATTCACAGTTATTTTAGGCTCTGACGTCAAAGTAAAGATTTCAGAGTTTAATATCAAATTGACCAAATATTGGCAAAAAATCAAATATCAAAAAATCAGAAATTCGAGTATAATACATTACATTACAAAATCGAATAAAATCGAAATATTCAAAAAATAAATTAAAAAAATTCAATAAATATTCAAAAATTAAATAATATTCAAAACAAAATTCAAATAAAAATTCAAAATAAAATATTCAAAAAATATTCAAAAATAAAATCAAAAAATTCAAAAAAAATTCAAAAAAATTCAAAAATATTCAAAAAAAATTCAAAAAAAATTCAAAAAATTCAAAATATCAAAAAAAAATTCAAAAAATCATTCAAAAAAATTCAAAAAAATTCAAAAAATTCAAAAAATTCAAAAAATAAATTCAAAAAATCAAAAATTCAAAAAATTCAAAAAATTCAAAAAATTCAAAAAATTCAAAAAATTCAAAAAATTCAAAAATTCAAAAAATTCAAAAAATTCAAAAAATTCAAAAAATTCAAAAAATTCAAAAAATTCAAAAAATTCAAAAAATTCAAAAAATTCAAAAAATTCACAGTCAAAAATTCCAAATCAGTTCGATTTAGTATGCCTATTAAAATGTTGAATTGTCAAATTAACAAAAAAAAGCCTACTACAGTGAAAAAAATTTTCAAAAAGCACAGTTAAATGCAAAAAAATTCAAAAAATTCAAAATCCGAGCTCTACTCATAAGCATCCTGGGTAGAAGTTTTAAAAATTCTTTTAAAAATAGAAACACAGTGTACTCTCACAGCGGACACTCCTCTTAAGCGCACACTTTTTGGGAGTACTCAAGAATTCTTGTTTCTCAAATAGTTTCCTCTTAAGCCAACATATTTTTCGATCCCGTAGGTGTCCTCTTAGGAGAGAGTACACTGCATTTCTCTCTTATAAGCACCTGATTTCCTCCATTTTTGACTCTGGTTATTAACCACAGAACTCAGCGCAAGACATCAGAAGACAAACGGACAAATATTTTTCGATATCGAAAGGTCTCTTCGGCCCCCAAAAGTTTGGGAGTCTCTGTTCGACTGACCTAAACGCGTCTTCGTTCTAGTTGCTTTGTCAGAAAGAAGTTCAACTGAATTTCAATGCAACATTGAAGATTGACAGCTGTCATCTGGCAACACGCAACAGGTGCGGGTGTTGCATTAAAAAAAAAAAATAATAATAATAATAAAAAACGCCATTAAATAAAACATGGTCACAGCGCTCGACGCTTCCATCGGCATGATGAATAGTTCGGTTGAGCAATTTTCCAATTTGTCGGAGAGCATTTTGATTTTGTCAATTATTCGGCGGGCGTGACTTTTGGTCGATTTCATTTTGAGTGACATTTTTGTTGGGTAGCTCGAATGGACTCTTGGACGCAATCAAGACATTTTGACACTCACAAATCAAGTCCACCCCACAGACAGTCGATTGCTTTTGTAATTTTTTATCATTTCGCATTTTAAAGAGCTTATCACGAGCAACTAATCGACTTCAACAAAAAACAAAAAACAAAAAAGAAGGAAAACCACATTCAATGCTGATTCTGAAAGATTGATCGAAGCAGAGAGTGACTTCGAGTTGAAAAAAAAAATTTTATATAGTTTGGCTTTTAAAGAGACTAGAATTTAGGAGTCGATATTGAATAAGATTTTAGTAAATTATCCAATTACTTCGACGATTGCTTGTTGTGGGAGTTCATTGGGGAAAATTGCGACAGCGTTCGCGCGTGCTTAGTTTTTTTTTTTGTGAAGCTGGCGCTACTAATCTACGGCGGTGCTAAGCAATATCGAATTTTTTTTTAAATGGAGTCAATTTCGAAGTGAGGTTTTTTGTTAAAATTTTTGTTCCCCCTCTTTTTTTATGACCATTAATCTGCTGCGAGTTACGAGCATGTGTCTTGCTGGGGCTCGCTACCCGTGACGGACGCATGCGCAACTGTCGAGAAGGCTGAAATCAAATTTGGCTGTGAGAGTAGCTCCGAAGCTCTCTGCAGGTTCGCCTACGAAAATTGCAAGGAAAAATTTTTATGAAGCAATAAAGGATAGCATTTGTGAATGTTAATTGAGAAATTCAATGGGGCATTTCGAGATTAAAGAAAATATGTTTTTACTTTGAAGCTCGAAATGAGGTAAAAGCAATTTTTACTATTGAGCGGGCTTAGACAAAGCTTTGGGTTAATGTGAACAATTTTCCTGACGCAATACTGAATTTTTGTGAAAATTTCCTTGAATTTCAACTACCGGTAGCGGGGAATTTTTCTCCGCGGATTTGAAAAAAATTCTAATATTCTAAGCACATTGAGACGGGAGTGCCAAGGAAGCAAGAATTCTAAAAAATTTTCAACAGATTCAAATTCCTTCTTCCTTCTATTGACGCCGAAAATTGTTACTTTTTCAGTGGAAAAATTAATAGGGAAAAAATTCATTTAAGATTGGGCTGAATTCTAATTTTCTGAAAAAATTTTGTATAAATTTTCGAAAGGACTAAGAGCTGCACTCATTACAATGAAAGTGTTCAAGAGGACCACCGAAATCAAAAAAATTTGATGCGACCAGTTTCTAGAATACGTAAAACACTTCTCCATGGCTTTGGGTATTTATCCATGAACTTTAAAGGATTCCCACCTTTAGGTTTGATTACTGCGGCTGCAACCATGAATGGTGACACACTTAGGCATCACATCGGTGTATTGTGATACCACGAGGGAGATTAGAGAGCACAGAATACACGACCGAACTGGGAGTTGAACCCAGAGCATCTTGGATCATAAGTTGGTATATCAACCAATTATGCCATTGAGACCATCTTCCCACTATATGTGAAAAACATATTGTACCACTTTTTTCATACTAATTTTTTATAAGCCAAGGTACCTTTTTGAAGCTATGAATTCGATTTCTCAAAAGCCACTTTTTTTGATACATGTACGAAAACTGTACCGCCTCCATGCAACATTCCTCTTAATCGGAAACTTTTTGGGGATGCTTTAGTGTTCCAGTTAATCAAATAGTTTTCTTTTAAGTGGACATATTTTTCGGTCCCGTAGGTGTCCACTTAAGAGGGAGTATATAGACTATGTAATTTAAAAATCGAAAGGGCTTCTCCATGGCTTAAACGTAAATTTACCTCGAACATTCGAAACCTCCTGTTAATCATAGGCTTTGATATTAATGAATGAGTTTTAGTATCAAAAATTGGTATTTCTCAGTTTCGGGAATTTTTTCGCTTAAGAGAATACCCCTTAAGGGGACCTTGGCCTAGAGCACGAAAATTAAGGTTTTTTAGTAAGCTTTATTAATATTAAGCCAATTGAAAATTCCGCTGTTATAAGTTTGCAAGGATATTGTATCACTTTATTGACAATACTAAAAAAATTTTTTTGTAATTTTTTTTGATTATTTTTTCGATTTTCCAAAACGCTTCTTGGAAACAGACGCTTTTTAGTGTAAGCCCTCCGTGGCAAGTACATTCCTCATTTCGTATTTTGGGGATGTTGTGAAAAAAGTTAATACAAATATTTTTCTTAAGTAGAATGTTTCGGTAGAGTAGATATACATACTTAAGAGGAGTATTACAAATAGGCCAATTTTTAATGGGGCACTTAAAAAACGCCATTTTTAAACATTTTTTTAATGAAAACTCTTTGAAGTTCTTGAATTAAAAGTTTGGTTGTAGCTGACCAGTAGCTTTTATGTTGTATACATTTGCGGATTTTTTGACTAATAGATGATGGTTTTTTTTTTTCATGTACGCCAGTTTAAAAAAAGTGGTTTTGAGATAAACGCTTTCAAAGTTGCTTTAATCAAGCGCGCTGCCTGCTGTCTCCACCTACTAAAACGGCTGTAGCAAAGAAAATATTGTCAATATCTTCACGAAACTTTGCCAGCATATTCTTAGAAGTCTATTCTTCCGAAATATATAAAAAAGAAAAAAACGATTTTCAAAAAATTTTTGGCCCTTAAGTGATTTTCTGACTATGTAAAGATCACTTAATTATGAATTAATTATTTTTTATTTTATAGCATGTTTCCACATAGTGAATTAACTGTATGCATTAGAGCTAACGCAGATATTTAATCACTATCGTTTCCACTTTCGGATTGGGTATTAACTAATCAGCTGTTTTCGTCGGAAGCTGCTGTAAAATATGTGAAAAATATCCCTTTCTTATATTTTGCCAGATACAAACGATATATGGATATGTTATATTCTTCACTTGATTTCAATGTCTGAAAAAAGCTTAAATATTTTTTATTTACGCATTGGACTTTCCATATTTCAATTTGATTTTTATTTCAGCGGTTGTTTTTATTTGACAGAACGGTTGATATTTTACGTACTTTTCTATTCAGGGGTGCAATTTTTCGTAATCTTCGCAAGCAAGTCCAAATGCAGCCATGCTGTTTTATCTGCGTTAAATTTGAACGCATGCATTGGTGAGGTGATTAACTTCATATTTTTTTATGAATAATCACATTTTTAATCATGCGTTAACGAGTTAATGCACTATGTGGGAACATGGTATTAGAAATCTTTGGATGTCAGTTTTTATTTTTTATTTTATTTTCCCTTTTCTTATGATTAAAGGCAGTGATCCCGAGAAGGTTGAATAAAAGCACTTAAATTTTCTTCCCATTAATACCCTCTCAACCCAATCCTCAGATCCTTCCTTACTAGCACTCCTATTATTTTGAATACACGTGTTCGCATCTAGAAAAAAGAAAACCTGAAACTTGCCCAACTAAAATAAATATAGAGCGCCTCACTCGACTGCACTTCGTAGCGTAAATATTTAAATAATTTTGCACAAAATCGGTAAATTCCGCACTCTCACCTGCGATTATGTACATGGAAAACACAATGAGAAATCTGTAGATGTCTAGAAATTAACAAACAACAGAGCAGAGCACTGCAACAATTGCGTGGCACACAGTTACTTAGCAACATTTGTAGTTCACTCACGGTTTGTTGCAACAAAAAAAAAATATATTTCAAATTTATTTATTTTTTTATATAATCTCTGATGACGCCTTAAAGCTGCATTTCAATATTTGCGAATTCAATTTTAATTTTAAGCTTCCGGGGCAAGCAAACATTTTTGTATTAAAATGTCTTTTCTTTTATTATTTATATTTGTCTTTTGTAGCAGGTCAAGTTTATTATCTGACAACGGTGAACGAACCGGCCCCAACAACATACACGGCATATGACTATTTCAGCAGTCCATTCGAGCATCGGTTTAACTTCTTGTAAGCGAACCAAAGAAGGAAAGTAGAGAGGAAAAAGAAAAATCAATTAAGTCATCGAGTCAATAGGTAAAACGATTAATACAAAAAAGAAAAAAAGCTTTAGTTTAAACATTTAAATTTAATTGTTGATGTAAATAAATTTGAAAGATATTTTAAATCAATTTTGTTTTTCTTTTCTACCATCCTGACGTGTTCAAGTCTTCGAATGTGTTACAGCAATGCGGAAAATTCTGAGATGAAACTCCAAAAAAAAAAATTATTATTATTATTTTTTCTCAATTAAAAGAAACATTAACAGTGACATCCAATTTACGTAAATATCGTTAATTTGCATCGATTGTGAATGCGAAACAAAGATGCCCAATTTGGATGGAATATACACAGTTTAGGCCAACACTTTTTGGCAACTGCGTGACCGAACATTTATTTATGCCATACCATAGACCATAGGCATAAACATATGCACGGGAGAGTACAAGCAAAAAAAAAACACAAGCAACAAAAAAGAAATAACGTTTTTCCTTTTGGAATTTAGCATGATTATGCGAAAAATTCTGCAGCCAAAGCATTGCGCATGTGCGACGCAACAAAGCAACAATAAAGATCATTTGCGAAGTGAAGTGTTATTTGAGCAAAATTTTGGAATTTTCCGACAATGGTGCATGCGGCGACAGTGCCATAAGAGCATATTTTTTTTCGCCGCTTATATGAGCTTGAGAAGGTGGAGGAAGCATGGTTTGTTGACTTAACTGCAACATATATATGTATATCTGTAGCAATATATATATCTACATATATATATGTAGGAATTTTCATTGACACCAGCGAAGTATGTTGTCATTTGATTGTTGCTCGTTGCGAGTATTATCTCACATATTTGAGTTTAACATTGACAATATTTGTTAGATCTTATCCGAGACTTCGAAATTCAGGTTACCTTCAAGAGGCCGAAGATAAACATTTCAAATGGAGGCGATTTTTTTTTTTTTAATGAGAAAGGTCGAAGTTTCTTTCTCAAAAAAGAGATACCTCTTTACTTTTCTTGAAATTGAAAGGATCCAGTTATGAGGTTTTTGATAATCAAGGGCGATAGGACGCTATGTAGATTTCCAACGCTTCAACTTATATAATTATTTTATAATATTAAATAATTGGAAAAAAATGTTTTTTGCAGAAAGTATTTCTATTAAGGGAGTTGTCTTCTTCGCGAGGCTGTTTTTGGACCATTTTGTTTTTAAATTCCTGACAGAAAACGAAAAGGGGGTTTTCAATTGTGAGAGTATATGAGCTAAACTTCTCTTTATATAGCGAACCAACAGATTCATATTTTGTTGCATTTTTGGTCCCATTTTGGTGACTCTTTTCTCTTTTCAATTCTTTTTATTGTGCTCAGAAATAATGAAAAAGTTATCGGGAATCAAGAAAAAAGGTATAGTGCTGACGACCACGATTTCTCATCTCCAAGTTTTCTTAAAAAAAAGAAACTCGGGATATAAATAATATCAATTTTATTATGGTCGGACCCTCGAAAATAGTTTCGCAATTTTTTTTTGACAAAATGCGGCAATTGAAAAATAACCTATCGATTTGGGGTATATTTTTTGTAGTTGAGTGTAAAAAAAAAATAGTAAAAAATTTGTTAAAATTATGATTGAGGTTCACGCCATAATGGTGATAATTCTGATCTGATTCCACTTTATTTCAATAAAATCGGTGCAGTTGAACTGGAGAAATCGTGGCCGCCAGTTCAAAAAAAGTGGTTTCGAGTTTGAAGCAACGCAAAATTTATGCTCGGCAATGAAGACTATATCTTCTTAGTTATTTTGAATTTCAAAAAATCCTTTTACCACAATATTCTCAAATGTCGAAGCTATTAAAAAATGAAGGAAAAAATATCAAAAAAGATTTTTTGTCGAAGGAGACAGCTCCTTTAAGATTTCAAAAAAAAAATTACACTCCATTTTTCATCAAAAAGTACCAAGGTTTCCTTTTTGTCGTTTAGCAGGAACCATATGGATTACCCATAGAGAAACGGTCCCACCCGTGACACCTCTGACATCCCTTCTGAACAGAAATTGAGTAGTTTAAATGCTTTACTATTGTTTAACCTTTTCAAAATTCTAAATCCTTCAGAACCACATCCTTGTTTTTAAATTAAAAAGAGCTAAAACCAAAAAAATTAGTGACACAGTTGAGACCGTGACAATTCATGGAATTGCGATAAAGTGTTAATTTTATTAAAGCTCTTCAGAAAATCTTTGGTTGCACTCATAACCTTCAGCCCTTTCACTTCAACACTTTTGACTTCTTTAACATCAATTTGAGTGCTCTAAGGCCAGTAAAATTTCGATTAAAAAGACTTTTCAATCTTGACAGCTGACCCTCCAAATTTTGTCTAAGACTTTCAGTATCTATTGGTAATATACAAAATGCCTTTATGCCGACTTAAAACATACTTTTCATAACTTAATTATTGGTGTGTTTACTTCAAATGGACTTATAAATGAGCTATCAAAAACACTCGACAAGCAATTCGATTGCAATAATTATGTTCAAAGAAAAAAAAAAAAAACCATAAAAGAACAAAACCTTCTAACACTTTGGGTGGGCTTTAAATTTGCTTCGATATTATTAGCAAAATTAAATTAAGTTCGTAATTTTCGGACCACATTGCTTTAAGCCATTTCCACTTTGGCACGCCCTGTATCGAACTTTAACTATAATTTGAATCAATCAACGTCATCGCTGTTTCAAAAAAAAAAAAAAAAAAAATTAACCGTAATGTGGTAAAAACAACAACAACAACAAATCAATTCTAGGAACTGAATTTCGGCGCACACTTCATAGCAGGCTACACACTCTAACAATGCCAATAAATCAATTGACATGTCTCCAAAGGCATTTAACGTGTTCGAAAACTTAGTCAGCCCAGAAAGGAACTATGGATCTGAAGTAATCTATTTGTTGTAATATGAATGTTACCCTCGCAATTTACATTTGTACGAAACGAAACAAAAACAAAAACCAAACAACAAAAAATCGAAAACTCGAAAAAGGAAAAGAGTTGTCGGAAATCGCTTGAAGCCACGAACTGTCAGCATTGTTTGTCGCACAATGTATGCGGACTTCATTTCGTAAATAATTTTCTTAAATGGCAAATAAATAGGAAAATGTATATTAGAGCTCCATTAACAGCATGAATTTCATGCGATCAATGAGGTTATCAACGCTTTTCAAACTTTTTAATTTATTCAACTTCCAATTCGGAGTTACTCATTGCGCGGTCTTTCATGCATTTTGGGCGTTTAAATTAATACAAATTATGACGTGCGGCAAAAACAAAAAAAAAAAAAAAATAGAATTAAAAAAATAAAAAATTCGATTTGTTTTTTGCATAAACGGTGCAACAGAATTCCCGCCACTGTTTATTTTTTTCCTTTTAAATTTATTCGGGCAAAAAACAAAAGATTTAAGACACGAACTTGACTTTTCACTAATGGGTCAAAAAATGTTGAATGTGGTTTTTAGTTTTCAAAACCACAAAATATTAATTCAAATTATTTCGATTTTCATTAAATGCTGTAATTGTTTTTTTTTTTTTTTTTGAACGCACAGAAATTCATTGCCAAAGCACCGCTTCAGCGATCGATTCGACAATTGCTTGGAAAAGCAAATAAAAGAAAACAAATTTCTGACCATTTTAAGTTCTTTTATAAATTAAAATTTCTGATATGCATTTCAGTTATTCGAGCATGAAGAAATATTCTGGCAAGTCCTCAGGGTGTCATTGATGAATAATGCAATTCGGAATATCGTGGCGTGGTCACAAATATTCACCGCTTTGCTTGGCAACAATTCTTCATAGAGAACAATATTTTTATTATTATTTTTTTTATTATTTATTTTTTTTTTTTTTTTTTTTTTCAAAAAGACAAATAGAATTGAAATGTAAATGATCACGTACGCCACAGTTGTGTTTAAGTATGAACTTGGCGGATATTTGCTGTAATTACAGTCAAAGAACATTGCTCGGTAGCGATGACTTTTGACTCATGTTGCATGTTCGATTGATTTAGATTCGATGAATATTAGTTTTATCGCATTAAAAAGCGCAATGTATCTTTGTTTGGCAACATTTATTGTTCCTCGATAGACTCACGTAACACGCAGACGTTGTTTAATGCTTCCTAACCACAATATCAAGTAATGCAATAATGAAGATAATTACAGTTGCGGCGTTTTGAGTAGTTGGCGCGCACCTGCTTTACAAAAGATTGAGCTGGAAAATCATGGTCAAGGAAATTGAAGGTCAGATGGAAATTTGAAGTGAGAATGTGACAATGAAAATGAAATTTTGCGTCAGAGTGGAAAAAATTAAAAAAGCAAAACTTTCTTCAGTAGAGTTAAATAAATGTAGTTGAAGTAGGGCAACTCCATGTAGAATGGCACTACAGGTCACATCCGTCACGGTCTTTTAATGGCTATTCTGAGTAGAAATGATGTTATTTGAGTGCCTCAATCCATGAAAGACTTATGACCGCTAAGAATATTTTATAGAACATTCAATTACACAAGCTAACAGTGGTCTTGGTGCCGCGATTTCGCTCAGTATTACGGATTGGTAATACCAAAAATATTTTTTTTAATATTTTTCTAGGTGTAGTTTTGCAGCTACCATCAATTTTGTATGAGGTCTTCAGTTGTTTGGCTTTTAGGGGGAAAAAATAAAAATAATAATAATTCCACAAGGGAACAGCTACAAAAAGGTAAGGGGCTTAGAAGCATTTTCTTCTAGATTTCAACTTTGTAAAAAATTGAAAATTATCCAAAAAATTCCATCAGATTTTCGAAAAAATTGCGTAATTAATTTTTAATACCATTGCTTTTTTCAAACTCATTTTTTTTTAAATATGGTGTAAGTTTTTTTTTAATTTAATACACTTCTGTACTCTCAAAACACCATCCTTTAATATGCCTTCAAAAATATTATACAAATCTGTGAATTAATGGTGCAAAATGCACCTCAAACTCTAAAAATTGAGAAGTTCTTCTCAAGTTTTAATTTTTTTTTTTTGGACTTTGAATGGAAATAGATCAGCCATTATTAACAGATTTTTCAAGCTCATTATCTAAGGTTAAAGGGCAATCAATTTCTTAAGTTTATGTCAAATCTGACTATCGTCATCTCAACCTTTGCGAAAACAACTCAATTCCAAGATTCGTATACTTAACATATGATAAGTTTGAATATAAAAAATCACTTGTGTTTTTTTTTATAAAACAAACTTGACTAGATTAATTTAAAATATTGGGGGGTCTGGGAAAAATAAAGTTGGAAATTTGCAACCACGTTTTTCGCTAATTACAATACTTGTTATGAGGAAAATCTGAGCTGATGGAACTTTTTGGATAATTTTCAGTTTTTGTGAAGACTTAGTGATGTACAATTCAGGAAAAATATCTCATGCAACAGAGAAAAAAGGGTTTTTTGTTGCCCTGTGTTATTTATGATCACAATTGTTTAAAATAATTATAATGCTCAAAAGAAGGCGTTGCCAAAACCTAAATTCGTCATTATTATATACAAAATAACTCAGACTGAATTCCTTGTTGCATATTTTTATATTTTTGTTTTTAATTGTTTCGATACTCATTCAAGAAAAATAAAAGAAAAATAAAAAAATTGTAGAAAAATTTTTAACAAAATCGGTTTTATTGAAAAAAATTTACCTTCTAAAAGCTAAAAAATCAAGGGCGTACCGAGAGAAAGAGTGCTTTGGTATCGCTTATATTTGCCATAGTGGTATATTGAGCAATTATAAGACATTAACTGAAAAAAAATTTTGGGGGGCAAGAAGAAGTTTAGAGAGTTTTGGACCAAAAACCCAAAAAATCCGAAAAATTCATGACGTCCGATTTCGATGAAAATTTATATATAGAATAAGTGAAAAATTCTAAGAATTTTGGCGCTAACATTTTGGAAAAATACTGATTACAACTAGTCTAGTTTGGGTATAGTTCCAAACTGGTCCAAAAAGGACTTAGTTGTAATCATTTTTGGAAAATTTTTGTTTCAACTTATTCTATATATAAAATTTCATCGAAATCGGACGTCATAAATTTTTCGGATTTTTTGGGTTTTTGGTCCAAAACTCTCTAAACTTCTTCATGCCATCTTCGATTTACAATGGCACAGAATATAATTAATTGTATTGCCACCTGAACTAAAGGATTCAGAGCAATCCGTCAACAAGGACTGGGTCAAATTTCAATTACTAGATTTGACCCAGGCACAGGGCAAACAAGGAAAACTAATTAAAATCGTTTAATAAATAAATTTGATAACAGATCGCATTGTTAGATTCATTTCACGATAGAAATAATAATATAAGCCTTTAAAGTTCAGAAAAACGTGGAGATTTTATGAACTATGTGGGCGTGGTTGGCCTTAAAGGAAAAATTAAAATTAGAAAAATCGTGCAAGTGGTTGTTCTGGGCAGCACTGGTCTATACCAAAGAGTAAAAAATCTATACGTACACTTTGGTTCGTGTCTATTCTACGAACGATTGTACTTTAATTTTGGTTCTTGTCTTTACTATAAACTTGGTTCGTGTCTATTCAATTTGAATTATTTTCAAGCAATTCAAATTAACAGAAATTCAGCGTATTTTCTTTAAGTGCTGCATTTTTGTGCATGGGTCTGACAGTGTTGCACCTTTTGCTCACAATTTTTTGTCGTAATTGTTTATTGTATTTTTTCAGTTCCTGAAGATGCTCTTCAAAGAAGGACGAAATATTGAATAAAAAATAAAAATTTTTGAAATATTCAAAAATTTTCCTTAAAAAAAAAAAACCAAAAAGAAAATGTTTTGAATGTGACCTTAAGCCAGAACAAGATGTGAACACGTATGAATTTATCTATTTTTAAAGGGGTTAAAATCAAACTTCATAGCATTTTACCAATTAAAAAGGACAATTTATTAACAATTAAAAACACCAATTACATTAGTTTAATGCAAGGCAATTAGTTAGTTGCGAACATACGAAAATAAATTAACATAAAAAAAAAAATAATTTAAACGAAGAATTTGAAAAATATTTCATTGAAACAGGTACGAGTTCGGCGGGCTCCAAAATACTTTAAAAGGATTAATCTCCATATTTCGATTTCAATGCCTGTGTCAATTCTCATCATTAGCTATCAGACCCCACGATTGTAATTTCGATGAACCAAAGAATGGAAAGATTAGACTTTCAACGATGTAGACGGCTATCAAAATAGCAGTTGTATTTTGCCATTCAATACTACTGCCCTGGATACAAAAAAAAAAAAATCATTAGAAACAATTAAATCAATAAGAAAATTATTAAAAAAAATATATAATCTTACAGTGGGCACTATTTTCGAAACAACACTCGAGACAACAATGACACTCCCCAAGCCAAAGCTGTTAGCAATACCAATCAAAAGGCCCGAAAACGTGGGCGCCATAAAGGATATACTTGGCCAATAACCAGCAGAGAACGCAATATCAGAGATCATACTAATCAATGTCCATAATCCAACGACGATCAAACGATGATGACAAGTCGAAAATAGAATCCCGATAATAAATGGTAATGTTGCCCAGCAACCTGAAAATTAATAGTAATATCCATATTATATGAACTCATATGGAATCTTACCCGCTTACATGTAAAATGTAGTATCCTCCGGTATATATCCAAATTTAATGATGTCCTCTTTTCTATCTGAGAACCCATAATAATTGCCATACCCTTAGCAACTACTGACCCGGCAAACAGCACACTCATCGCAGTGCCAGTCTGGAAGAATTACTTTTTTTTTTGTCTATTTTATTCTTCTAATAAAGCCTACAATACACGATATGGAAATTGCCACATATGCAATGTCCCGTATTCAGTGCGATTCTGAATATCCCGGGGTTTTTTTCCCAGCCAATTAACAAAAAAAATCAAGCTATTGTAAGGATACTTCGAAGGGAATACAAAGAGATTCAGAACTTCGAACATTTTTAAGCAAAGGTCTTCACATTCTTCCTTTTATTTTCGCTTAGAATGCTTCCTTTTTCTGTGGAGAAAAATTTCTGGGCAAAAATTCCCGGGGAATATTCATTTGGAAAATGGCTTGATATATAGGGAGGAAGAATTTCATTGACTTTTAGGTCACTTCCTTTTTAGAGCATAGAAATATTTCTATGGAAAAAATTGACTTTTTGCATGTGTGGCCATTATTAACACATGTTGTGTACTGTAGGCTTTAAAGTTAATTTACTTCTTGAATACTAAAACCCATTGCTTCATTATAATATCTCGGTAGCATTTGTGCTTCCATGGACGCTGCTAAATTATGACAAAAATGTGTCAACACAAAAGCATAAAATGGTACGCTCTTTAAAATAGACATCCATGGTACTTTGTGCTTCTGTAAATATGAAAAAAAGTCAGGTAATAATTTTTAATCATTTTTTGAATTTTTGTTTTTTTTGTGCTTACCTTATTTTTGGACTTTTGCACCGCTTTGAGGTAATGATACTCCTCTGGACTTATGCGCGGATGCTCATCAATATTGTTAAAGACTAAAAAATGCATAATAAAACCGCAAACGAATGAAATACTGCCAAGGACATAGAACACCGTCTCCCAGCCGAAGGTACAAAGCCAAGCGCACAAAGGATAAGCGATTAAATTTCCAACATTATAGCCGCTAAAGCCGAAAGCGATACTAGCTGTTCGTTCGGTCGGATGAGTCCACGATGAGTAGAGATGATAAATTGCTGGATTCCCGAATCCCTAAGACGAATATTCACATGCAGACTGAATGGGTTGGTTCTCATTTATATTTAAATGAAAAAGTGATTAAGTTGTTTAAAGGCATTTATAATTGAACTGGAGGTTTTAGCATCCATTGTCTTCAAAAAAATCAATTGCATGATACCGATTAATTCGGGACACTCGAGAGGATATTAAACTACAGTAATCTATTTTAGATTTTCCTAAATTTGACTTAATCACTTTTGTTTTGCTTGTTTATTCATTTTACCGCTGCAACGCCTTGGAGACAGCGCATAACAGCTCCAAGCCAAAAACTGCTGCGCACACAAACTGGCAGGATGAGAAAGATTGCAGCTTCAAGGATTATCGAATGGACGAAAAACATCTTGCCACCGTATTTATCAGCAAAAAGTCCGGCGACGGGTAAAACAACAACATATCCGACGAAGAAGGTACTCGGAAATATCACCTCCTCACTTCGAGTCCAGTGAAGATCGCCATGCTGAAACGAATGGATGGATATAAAAATGGATATTCAGGGGTGTCACAGAATCCGATAGCTGTCGGAATCGAAATTAAAACCGATCGAAAATGCATACAGAATTTAAAAATTTCGGTGTTTTTGGTTTTGAATTGGAACTATTATTGGTTCTCCAATGCACAGAACCCTATTTTATCCGGCTGTCTATGAAATTTATATGAAAATTCAGTTGACTAAAATTCCTATCGGATTCTGTGACACCCATGATTTTTTTTTTGGCACTCCTCGATACATACAATATGGCTTGCAGGACTCGTTTCATTGTAGTTATCTGACGAGCAATCACTGGTCTCAGTGAGCGGCTTGTGGCTGTCTGTAAACTCTGGCTTTGCTACCATGCAAAGTATCGATAAATTGACGGCACTTCGCATCAGATGATGGGCCAATTGTCCAAAAAATGCACATAGAGTGTAGGTCATACGAGCCGAGCCGAAGAATGGATGCCTCAATTTGATTTCATCGATGTCGAATTGTTCTGGTGGTGCCATCGAAATTTTCAATTCCACCGGTTTTTTTTTTTTTGATTATTTAGAAAAATCACTTTTTTTCAAACAACACTTTTCACCCGGTTAATTAAATTTTTCTTACTCTTTTCTTTTCTTTTCTTTTCTTTTCTTTCGAATTCCACGCAGTTGCTGCATCCGATCGCTTTGGAATCGGTTTGAGTTCTCAACGGGGAATTTCTTCGTGCAATTCGAATTGCATTATGATTATTCTATTTTTTTATTATTATTTTTAATTTAGATTTTTTTTTTTCACTCAGAAAGTATTTTGCTAACGGAATGTTGAGCGTTTTCTTACGATCCGTGCCGTTTTGGAAAAGTATTCAGAGTGAACCACTCGGAACAGCGCGACGAGAGCACGTCCGCGAAGAAGACGTTCGTCGCAATCGTACAGACGTCAGCGATAGGGAGAAGTAATAAAAATTAAATGAAATGGCAAGACCGAACAACGTTGCACCCTACAAATCGGATTTATGGTGGAAGAACACAAATTTTATATAAAAGATGATAACGCACGTCCCACAATTAATTTCGCTATTTTTAATTAATTTAAGCATTGAGAAATTTTAAAATGACAAAAAAAGGCACGTTTATATTACAAAGTTGAATTTAGAAAAAAAAAAAATTACAGAATAAAACTATGAAAAACGATCAAAATGGAATGAAGAAAAAAAGCTGAGATATATATATTTTTTTTTTCTTCCTTATTTCGAATACTGAGACGACACGCTACAGTCGAAATACTCGTACATTGTTTGTGAGAAATGATAATTAAATGGCGATGATGGATCCAACAGTTTGCAGATGGATTTGAATGGCAATTTTAACTTCCAGTGGCTAATTAGCATTGGCAATAAGCCAGCAGTCGAATCGACAAATCAATAGAGATATGAATAAACAGAAATTGAGTGTGTGTGTAACGGAGAAAATATTCGGCAACGATCGTCCAATACGAAAATGATACTTATTTCTTGGCGAATATTTTAGCTCAGCGCTTTCCATTCGTTAGCCGTTTTAATGCTTTGTTCTCCAAGTTTATTTATTCATTAAAAAAAAATTATTTTTCTTCTGGCTTTTAATGTAATTTGTTACTCGCTCGTGTTTAAACTTTCGTGCATGAAAAATATGTATCAATTAATAAATTTTAGTTTTCAAATGCCAAAAGAACCCTTCGGCACTCTATCCGTAATAGGGACAGATAGAAAATAATTCAAGATGAAAGTATTTACATTTCTCTTGAGGCAAAATCAGCGTAAAGCACAACATCACTTGACATAATGAATGTATATTAAATTAACCCTTTATCGCATACGAACCCATGTATGGTTTCTGCTAAAAAAAAATTGGAAACATAGGTCTTTTTTGAAGTCTTAATAAATCATTTCTTAAAAAAAAAATTTTCTACTTTTTAATAAGTACTTAATATAATGCAGTAAAGGGTTAATATAACCATTCAGTGCGAAAAAGTGTTTTTTCACTTATTTCATGCAGTAGAGGGTTAATGAAACCATTTACTGACCGAACAAAATTTTACTTTCATTAAATTTGCCATGCAGTAAAGGGTTAATAAAAGCATATACTGCAAAAAAAAATTTTACTTATTAAAGATTTCATGCAGTTAGGGGTTAATAAAACCATTTACAGCGAAAAAATTTTCCACTCCTTTAATATTCCATGCAGTAAAGGGTTAATAAAACCATTTAATGCAAAAAAAAATTTACTTATTAAAGATTTCATGCAGTTAGGGGTTAATAAAAGCATTTACAGCGAATAAATTTTTCCACTCATTAAATATGCCATGCAGTAAAGGGTTAATGACGTCAATTATTGCAAAACAAAATTTCCACTTTTTTAAGAATTCATCCAGTTAGGGGTTCATAAAACCATTTATTGCGAACAAATTTTTCCACTCATTGAATATGCCATGCAGTAAAGGGTTAATGACGTCATTTACTACAACAAAAAATTTCCACTTTTGAAAGCTTTCATGCAGTAAGGGGTTAACAACACAATTTACTGTAAAAAAAATTTTTTTTTCGACTTATTTATATAAAATGCAGTTAAGGGTTAAAGAAGATTCTAGTCAGTTTGTCAAAAAAATTACAGAAAATCTCAATCCTACGTAGCCATACAAAAGAGAATCCGAAGTGCCTAATTTTATTCGAATAGTATAACTTTTAGGGGTCTAGACTCTAGAGTACTCGTAGAGCAAATGCAGTCGACTTAATGTTTAGTGTTCTCTTATATGTAGGTAATGATAAGCTTTACCTTGATTTGTCTATTTCTTGGAAAAAAAATCTTGGCAAAACAGCATCTTTGGAATAATATTTTACAATCACATATAGCAAAAACTAAATGCGTGCACTCTGATCTGAGCAGAAGGCGAATATGTCTTAATTCGCTGAAGCTAAAGAGCTTATCTCTAAAGTACTTCTAAAAATTTATTTGGTATATTCTTTAAGATATAAAAATTTAATGGAGCCTTTAGAAGACCAAAAAATATCATCCGATTTAATTAAAATTTCCACAAAAATTATTTTACAACCTCGCCATCATTGTTTATTGAGTACGAGATTTATTTGTTTGCTGATCGCTAGTTCTTCTCAAGTGGAATGAAAGAAAAATTCTTAAACGATGTGATCATTGGGAAGTGAAAAAAATTCTTGCGGATTTTTCTCTGTAGGTAAAGCTCAAAATCCAATATTGCGAGAGCTCGATGCGCAAATATTTTGCGTAACGCATTTCAATCTCCAATGAAAGTTCTGCGTCGCGCAGATGATAGCATAATTTCACTTCTAGTAATGCAATATTTGAACCAAGTACCAATCTAACAAGTACCGAGTACTCATAAAAATTATTCCTTATCACTTATTTTCTCGCTTATGACGGCTATAACTGCTGCTGAACTTGTTCATTACTTAATTTTTTGTTATTTTCAAACAAATTTTGCTTTAAGTTTTTAAAATGAACAAAAAATTTTATTTGAACATTTTTGGTTTCACTAGTTTAACGAGTACCCAATAGCGAGTACTTAAAAAAATATCTACATCATTAGTTTTCAAACTGCCTCGCAACGAGAAATATTTAGTTTTTCGAACTTTTCTCGCTACGAGGTCTCGCAGTGCGATACATTGAATGTATTGAAATATTTGAGCGTCTCGCCCCGGTGTCTCGCATCGGGCTCTCGCAATATTGGATTTTGGGCTTAACTATATACATTTCCCCTTTCATTTACTTTACCTAGAACCATTCAAGACAGATAATACAAATATGTAATGAATTGAAACGATCAGCAACACCAGGAAGTTCGATCTTTATACTGTTTTCTTATCGAAGGAGATGAGGTGATCGAAGGTGTAAGAATAGTCTTGATCGGGAAATTTTTAGGGATAACTCCAGTAATAGGATTTGTCATGGAAACTAAAAAAATTTTAAATTTAAGCCTCTAATTAAATGCTCAAATGTAGATGTGGGCGTGGCAAGAGGGTGTTGTTCATTAAGTAAGTTTAAAAAAAAAAATAAATCAATATGTTCATACAAGTATTGTATTGGCATTGTTTTGTTAGGCTCTTCTAACTATAACACCCTTAATTGTTCCATTCGAATTTGTTTACAAACGGACTTTGATTGAGTATTTTTTTATTGCCGTTTCAACAACAACAACAACTACAAAAATATAATAATAAAATTGAAAAGTATTCCGAGACTCCTATGATAGTTTAATGCTGTATGGGAAAGAAAATAATAATGAAAAAAATTTTTTTATGATGATAAGCGAAAAAGGAAACTGATTTTCATGATTTATAATTTATGCATGAATTTCTCAGTGGGTTCCCAGTTCATATGTTTATAATTTTTCTTAAATGAATTGAGAATATCGAATAATTTTTTGAATAAATCAATTCACTTAAAACAACTCGTATTGCAGCTTTTAAGCACCATTTCTACTAAAGAAGGAGGACTTAAGTCTCACACAATTTATTTTTTTTTTTTTGGGCATCTTTGTCTTAAGGGCCCAACCAGAAAAATAGGTGAAAATTGGATTTTAGATCAAAATATTTCTTGAACTGATCTACATAAATAGGGAGAAATTACATCTGTACGACCTCGATTCGTCGAAAGTGGGGAAGAGGATGGAAGTCGATTGGCGGTAATAATAGGGCGTAATTTGGTCTTGAAATTAAGCCAAAAATTCGGTCCATATGCCTTAAAAATTCACCTATTTCGGAAATTAAAGTTAAGTCACTTTAAGGGCATTTAAGAGGGACTTTTTATAGCCGACCAGTCGAAATAGATCATTCAGCAGATCCAATTTAGCCTCGTTCGTCCGTCTGTCCGTCTGTTTGTATACAGTTTTTCCATCGAAGGAGTTCAGATATCTTAACGAAATTTGGTATGCCTGTTCATGGGGACATGAGTAAAGCCCAAAATCCAATAATGCGAGAGCTCGATGCGAGAGTGCGCGACGTCATGAAAATATTTTGCGTGACGCATTTCGATCTCCAATGAAAGTTCTGCGTCACGCACAAAATAGCATAGTTTCGCTTCTAGTAATGCAATATTTGAACCAAGTACCAATCTAACGAGTACCGAGTACTCATAAAAATTATACGCTTTCACTTGAGTTTAAATTTTAATTCAAAATTTTCAAAAATTTTCAAAATGAACCAAAGCTCGCGAAATATTCTAAAAGCTCTTTTTCACGGAACAATGAACAGTTTTTGTTTTATTACTTTAAACGAGTACCCAATAGCGAGTACTCAAAAAAGAGCTACATCATTAACCTATCAAATTGCCTCGCACGAGAAATATTCAATTTTTCAAAATTTTCTCGCTACGAGCTCTCGCAGTGCGATACATTGGAGCTTGAACCATATGATTGAATGTATTGAAATTTGTGTGCGTCTCGTCTCGCTCTCGCATCGGGCTCTCGCAATGTTGGATTTTGGGCTTAAAAGTCAGTTCGAAAATGGACAAGAGCGGGCCATTTTTAAGGGCACCTCCAGTACTAAAGGGTCTGTTACGAAAATCACAAAAACTGCTCTAAAACCAAAACTGCACAAAAATCGGAGTTCTTCGAGATATTTCAATAAAATTTGGAATTTTATCTTTTGTTTAAGCCTCCGATTAAATTTCCTAAAATTGGATAACTAGGAAGGGCAAGAGGGTGGTTTTCATCAAAAATTTGAACAGAAATCGCAATATGAGGCCCTTAAGGGCCTTTAAAAAATCTCTCAGAATACCTTGTCTTGGGGCCTGTTTGAAAAAATGTTCAAACATACATGTTTGTGAATTGAGCATTGTATGGTCTTTACTTACTTTTTTTCGACTAAAAATATTCTTAAAAGTCGGACTCACTTTGAAAACCCAAAAAAGGTCGAATTGAGGTAATCAGTAGTTTAACAAAATGTGATAAAAGTACAAGGTATCGAATTTACTTCGATGACTCATAGCCTTCATAGCCTGCTTCATAAAAAGTTTTATATATTTCCGGATAAATATAAATAGACTTCCTTTCTTATCATATGCCATTCTAATAAGCATTCCCTAAGTTTCCCAGCGCAAAATTTCCATACAAGGTTAAAGCAAAGCATTTAAACTTTGAAAAATGGGCGTTGAAAAGGACAATTAATTGATTATTTTCGAAAAGTTTTAATGATCGATACTTTGGACGAATTTACCACCGTCACCGTTGTATGGATGACTATTCTTTTTCTGTTCGTTATTCAGCATTTCTCCATAAGCTATGATACCATGCGTTGGCTATCTTTATGTTTTTTTTTTTGTTGGCCATTTTTCTTCTCAGTCAATGTTGATTAAAAATTGACAAAAGCTTCGTATGAATTTATTGAATTATTTTCAAATGGTCAAAAACGCAAAAAAAGTACACCGTGACAAGAAATTCTTTTTTTTTTTCTTGTAAATATTGAAATTTTTTTTTTTGGGTTTCTTAAAATAATGGACTTTTAACAGTCTGAAAATAATAAGAAATTGTAAAAGGTTTCGACATTTGAGCAAGTTTTGTAAGCAATAGCAGATGGCAGAAAAATTGAAAGAAATTAAGGCTGCGCCTTGTGCTATTTGGGTTTTTATTGCACTTTTCATGAAAAAGATTCGTTACCTTAACTAACGCAAGGAATAAATTAACTATAAGTCATGGTTTATTTCATCTTTTTCTCTTAATTATTTCTGGAGACATTAGATTTTTAAAAACATACCGTTTGGGTAATGTGTTTTGTATCATTTTCGTACATTTGTACTGGATATTAGTACTAGAGCATCTATGTGCACTCGATATTTTTTTGAATATCTCACTGTTGCGCCATTTAATTTGAATGAAACTTTTTTTTAAATGAAAGCAAATACTGAAAGGTATTTTTAAAAAAATTTATAGAGTGGCGTCAAACTGGGAATACACTGAAAAAAATTGTTAAAATTGTCTTTTTCATTTTGTGGGAAAATTTTTCTTAGTGTAAAAATTAAAAAAAAATTTTTTTGATTTCCTGTTATATTAGCAATCGGCCAACGTTTGTTTCATCTTCTTATCTTAATTAGTTTTTGAGATATAAAATTTTGAAAAAAGCTTATTAAAAAAGATTTTCAAGGATATTTCAAGGACCGTTCATAATAAAAAATCTAAAATGTAGTCTCCACAGTGTTTTTTAGATGGCACCCATCGAAAAATCAACAAAGTTAAAAAATTCCTTTCATGATGCCGCAACCCACCAGACCCTGTTTTTTTTTTATTTTGATGATATTAAAAATTGAGTATTATTGTCGAAGGATCATATCCCAGGGGCGTAGCGAGAGAAATAGTGCTTTGGTAGTGCTTATATTGGTCGCAGAGGTATATTGAACAACTATGATATGTTAACCAAAAATATTTTTGGGGCCAGGACGAAGTTTAGAGATTTTTGGCCCAAAAACCCAAAAAAGGCGAAAAATTCATGACGTCCGATTTCGATGAAATTATACATATATAAACATATATATATTTATATATGTAGAATAAGGGGAAAATTCTAAGAATTTCGGCGCTGAAATTTTTTCAAAAAACTGATTTCAACAAGTCTTTTTTGAACCGAATTTGGAACTAGACCCAAGCACCCTACGCCACTGCCACATCCATTTTCTATAAAACAAAATCCGAATATGAAGTACAGTCGAATCTGGATATAACGAATCCCTGATATAATGAACAGCTGAAAATAGTGAACACTTTTTTGTCACAGGGAATTTTATAAATAATCAGGCCTTAAGAGAGAGGGGTGGGAAAGGGGGATTTTCCCCTGGGCCCGAACTTTCTCAAGGGACCCAAGATTGACATGAGACTTTTTTTTTATTTGGTCGCACATTTTTGTGAGGGGGCCCCGAAAAAAAATCCCCCGGGCCCCAAATTTCTCTCGACGGGCTTGTAAATAATAAACAATCTGGATACAATGAACAGGACGTTCAAAAATTAATTCACTATATCCAGATTCGACTGTATATGTATAAATTCGAACGATGGCAGTCCTTAATATTCGCGTTAAGCTCTTTTCTTGTGCAACTATATTTAAAAATTTTAAAAAAAATTAAAGTGCTCGGTGAGTATAACAACGCCTCATACTCAGTTTTGTCAAGTCATCTCTACTTTTTTTAAAAATGGACTTCAAAAAGTGGGGCCGAGAATTAAATTACTCACTTACTTATGGCTATATCTCGTAATCCGTTCAATATTTTAATTTCTTTTACATCACAATTTATAACTCTGAAGTCATTTTAAATAGTTTTTGTACAAAACGACCCGAAACAACTATATCCCAAGCAGCAAAATAGAGCGATTCGACCAGCAGCAAGTCGAATCGACCTATTTTGGTTGAAAATACCCTATTTCTGACCTATTTTCCAGCCTTAAATATGACCTAACTTAAAAGTCCGTTTCGAAGGTCCAAATTACCTCTATTCTACCTATTTCATGACTTCAAAGTCGCTTCGACTTCCAAGTCGATTTTTGGTCGAAAATAGGTAAAAAATTCCCTATTGAGTGACTTAAAATTGACTTAACTTTGAATTCCAAATTAGGTAATTTTTCAAGGCAAACAGACCAATTTTTTGACTAAAATTCGACTTTAAAGTCCGTTTGACTTATAGGGCGAAATAGGGTCAAAAGTTGACTTATTTTTTTGCATGCTTCGACTTCAAAGTCGAGTGGACATGATTTTTGGACTTCTAGTCGGTTTGACTTTAAAGTCGAAATAGGTCAAAATAGGTCGAGCTCCGCCATGTTTTTCGAATGGCAAATTGAGAATTATTCTTCTGCATATGTTTTTTCTTTAAGAGAAACAATTTTTTTCAAGCAATTTTTATTTAATTTCCATCAATGAGAAAGCCCCTTATAAATGAAGAAGTAGAAGGAACACTTTCACGAAAAATCTCAGCGGGCATATGTTTTTGGGACTTATTAAGCGCAAAATAATTTTTAATGAAGTCCATATTTTATTTATTATTTATTTCTTAAGACACACGAAGAAGAAAATCTCTCGTTCATTTCTGCTTTCGAGTAATACGAATGACTGAGTAAGATATTATGTATTTATATCTTTCTCTGTTACTCTCTCTCTCACTTTTTTCGTTTCCTTTTACGTTCTCTTTCGTTTTACTCATAAGTCCAATTAGGTCGAAAATTGGTCATTGCGACTTCTTTTCGACTAATATTAGGTAAATGGACTTCTTTTCGCCCTGACTTTGAAGTCGAAATGCCCTATTATGACCTATTATTACCGCCAATCGACTTCCAATCTATTCCCCACTTACGTCGACTCGACGTCGAATCGAAGTAATTTCGACCTATTTAGGTTAGGTCAAGTAAATATTCTGACCTAATATAGGTAAGGATTTACCAATTTTCGACCTATTTTGCTACTTGGGTATCTAGTAGGTGCAAATTGCAAAAATTCCTAAAATTTGACGTCTTTTTTATCATATTTTATTTTGTATGGCCTATAGCTCCCAAGGCAATGAACATTTTATCAAAATTTTTTGATGCAAATATAGAAAAATTATAACTAAACAACATCTTCATATACATGAACTGCATCCGAGCACTACTTGATACCGTTTTTCCCCTGCAAAGTTAAACAATTTTTACCAAAAATCGGAAGAAAAAACGCAAAATCCCCCTTTGGGTATGCACGAAGTTTTTCAATACAAAGCAAATTGTATGAATTTGTATGTATTCGTCAATTAGAAGAGCAGATACTCAAAAAACTGTAACTACACCTCAAATAGCACTTGCAAAATTTTGTATCGTGACAGTCCACTTTCAACGTTTATAACATTTTTGCTGTTCACATTATGAAAATACTTCGTTCACACAAAATATGAAGTCTTAGGAAATTTTTTATATTCATAAGAAAAGTAAGACCCAAAGTTGATTTTAAATGAGATAAATCAAAAAAACTGCGTACGAATGTAACGTGGCAGTCCGCGTTTTTGACCATACATATATACTATAATTCGAAATAGATAATATTTACATATTTGCGTGCTCGCGTATGTTAATAAAAATTATTTTTGGTAACCGGCACGAAAGTCTATATTGATACGACAAGGAAAACCTTTTTATGCATTTTTCTTCGCGTTGCCTGCGACTCAAATGCATACATAAATAATCCCACATGCACAGCACCGCTCAGTGTGTGTTCGTTTGCTTTCGTCCTTTTTTTTTTTTTTTGGTTTCCGTTACTTCAACTCATACCTCAATACCATTGGGAATGAACTCGTTTTGTTACTTGTCCTTATGAATTTTTAAAAACAGTACATCTGTTTCAAAATGTGTGCATCAAGAGTTGGAAATTTTTTTACGTCGAAAGTTTTATGTGAAAGGAAGTTGGTACAACATGTCACGCTAAAAATAGACTGCAATGCCCCAAATATCGCACAAACCGGCCATGCATATGTGCATGTCCGTATACACATAAAAGCTTTCGAAAATTTCAGGCGTCACAGCACAATTGAACACAAAAAAAAAAGGAAAAATTATTGCCCACATATTTTATTTATTTATTTATTTATTTTCATTTGATTTTTTAGGACCATGTGTGCGAACGTAGCAGCATAGGTAGTAGGCAAAAGAATTGGTAGAAATATTTAAGCAGATATTACCAAAAAAAAACAAAAAATAATAACACACAGAAATACCTTGACCAACACGTCAACTGGGGACAATGCGGTAAATAGCCATGTAAGTAGTAAATATCCCAACAGGAAATGCAGCCCTGATAATTTTGATGTTGTTAGCAGGACTGAGTTGGACTCGAAAGGAAAATTATAGCACTGCAACCAGTCATTGACTGTCAGAGGATAGCGTACCTAAAGACGATATAAGAAAACTTATTGCTCTACAGTTTCTTCTGATATGGTAATCTGTTCATAAATTACTTCCATACTAAATGTATTGAATACAGTAGACTCCCGGATAAGTAAATCGATTTGTCCCGAAAAATTAACTTTTCCAATTTTCAAATCTAAAAAAATGGAAGAATATAAACGATTCATTTTATAAGCTTTTCCCTCTGTTTTTTTTTTTTTTTTTTTTTTGGAGGCAAAATGCCAAAAAAGGCTCTTTTGAAACAATTTGGACGCCAAAAAAAGGGGGCCTCATAATTTCTTAATTTTATATGAAAATGGTTAAAAGTAAAAACGAAATTCCAAAGAACGCAAAATTCTCAAAATTTTTTATGAGAAATTACCATTTCACTTTTGTAGTTTTAAAGCTATGTTCCATTATATTCCCAAAATCATTACAAAAAAATTCATTGCATACTTCCAGGCATCATTTTGAAAGGGTCTGGTGGATTGCGGCATCATGAAAGGAATTTTCAAATTTTGTTGATTTTTCGATAGCTGCCATCTAAAAACACTTTGGAGACTACTTTTTAGATTTTTATTTTGAACGGTCCTTTGAAATATCCTTGAAAATCCATTTTTTTAAAAAGCCTTTTTTCAAAATTTTATATCTCAAAAACTAATTAAGATAAGAAGATGAAACAAACGTTGGCCGATTGCTAATATTTTAAGAAATCAAAAAAAAAAATTTTTTTTAATTTTTACACTGAGAAAAATATTTGCACGTGTTAAATGGACAGAAATTCAAAACTGCCATAATTTTTTTTTTACTAAAACATCAAAAATTCCCTTTCATTATGACCTAATTTTTTGTTTGAAACTCCCTCAAAAGGGAAAACTCCCACGATTTCCCAGCACTGCCTTATGGCTTAATTGGTGATGAATAAATTTCCGATTGGGTTAAATATTTGCACAAATATCTCTGTGTCATTCGAAAAGATTTTAAATTGAAGAAAAATTTGACTATGTAAACGAGCTAATGTCGGTCATATACGGCTGTAGACTGAGTCTGTGTCAGCTCCTTGAAGCAAAAAAAAAATCTCATCCCTCTTGCTCAGAAAATAATAGGGTGTGATAATAGGCGGATGGGCTCGGAATTGATTAACCCAAACACTAAAATCACACTTAGAACGTGTTCACAAAATATTCCATATTGGGACCTCAACGTGTTCAGTTCCTACAAAAAAAAAAAATTACATAGCATGTCGCTTAGTCGTTAATAATATTTATTTTATTCCATTCCGAAAAGTCGAACATATGCACTCGCAATCGTAACACACACACACACACACCTCCCGAACCCCTCCTACAAATACCTTTACTTCATACAATTATTTCATAAATTCTGTCATACGAACGACTACGAGCAAGCAAAATTTTTACATATGTATTGTTTGTCCCCCTTCAAACTCCTTTTTATACATATATTGAATGTCCTTAGTGGCTACCAAAATGTCCAGAACGCTAATATAGATGCTATCTATTCGCTCCCCATTGTCGATATGGGGCCTGTGCACGTGCCTCTTCGCCATATAGCGTGCAATAGTTTTGCGTTGTAATATTTGCTACGCCCTCGTCACCTACAACAGTCCAGTTGGCATGGTTGCTTCTGCTTCGGCTTCTACTTCTACTTCTACTTATACATACCTCTTGCACTAGTTGTGCTACTGCGCTATTTCTGTCGTTGGATAGATACCTTTCTGCGGCTGGAATGTCAAATGTTATCGTTGTGGCTTTTTCACTTCTCGCAACAAACTTTCCTTCCCATTCATATTGACATTCGAAACTAAGCAATAGTACACTGAATGAAATTCATTCAATTGCTTTATAAGTATTTAAGAATGCTAGTCTAGGTTCGTCATCATTCGCAACCATTACCATACGGTAGATTGTTTCCGGCATGTTTCCTTACTTTAATAATAGGTTTCTGCTCTTCCTTTTGGCTTTTTCAAAAAGTTCCAACCTTTTTTATTAAGCTTGAAGGTGGGTTTTATGCTCTTAGATTGATTTGCGAAAAGGGGAGGAAAAACTCAGCAATCGTTGGGTCAGGTCTAAGAAAATGATCGATCAGTCTTTGAAGTTAAGCCTTTGCAGGTAATATCAATCTGAAGACAACCAATGAGAATTTTCACTAATTTTTAAATACAGTCGAGTGTCTCTATAACGAAATCCTCTATAACGAATTTCTCTCTAGAGCGAATCTTTTCAAGGCTTATTTGATTCATTTAAAGTGTCCTTTTTTGCCTCCTTACAACGAAAGCTCTCTGTAACGAATTTTTTTCCGGTCCCTTGAACTTCGTTATTGGGAGTTTCGACTGTCATCTGGCGACTACTTTTATTCAAAACCAGAGGTGGGCAATGTGAATGTATGCAATTTTGGCGATTGTATTGGTTACGCGTAAAAGCTCTTTTTTTGATAATTCGGCAAACAACCCAGCGGAAAATTATCTCCTGCATGACAAAGTCACTAGTGATGTCATCGATGACATATAGGTGACATTGTCATGCATGACATCTTGCAGGAAATGTCATCGTGGAGGGATGCTGTTCATGTACTTGCCTCTCATTGGCTACTGAAATTTAAATAAGGTTTTCGCGTCAGTTCAGCGTTAGCATAAAGTGGATTAGATGATGAGTGCTCGACTCTGAATCCGAAGATCGCGGGTTCGATCCCTGGCTGAGGCGAACAGAAATTATTAAAAATTGATTTTTAAAAATTTTCGAAATATTCAAATAGAGGGCAAAGAAGAGAGTTTTCAACTGACCAGCTATGGATTCTATAAATTAACATTGAGAGAGAAAAGAGCATGTGCTTCTCTTAAATGCTTTTTTCGCCATCGCTCCTCCTAGGAGGACATGTCACCGGTGAAATCACTGTTCAACTCCTGTACAAATGTCATGCTAGGCGTCCTATGAATTGTCACGCATGCCAGGGTGACATTTCCCGCTGGGAACTGATTGACAGTCGCGAGCAGGGCTGCCAGTAAAAGAAGTCGTTAAACAAACGAAAATACCTCTAAAACAGCCAAATTTTTTCTCCAACTGGCGAATTAATAGCCAACATTACCATTACGGCTCACATGACTTCTACAATTTATATTTTCAAGCTAACTTCCTTAATTTAAACATTCATGCAATCAGAGTATATACCACGACGTCCTTACATTTCCTATTTTTTCCAAAAAATCCTTGTGGAATTTTTCGTTGGTTTTTTGATTTCGGAAAATTGGGAAAAGGGTTTTTAATAATTTTAAGGGGTTTTTTCTCGGAAAAATGTGGCAGCACTAAGAAAACACCGGACTGTCCCGTATGTGTGAAAGCACAAAAGCTCATCATTTGTACATGTGAAAGCTCTTCGCTCGCGAGCTCAAGGCGTGCCCACCTCTGATTCAAACAAACGCATTGGGTAACACTTCATCGCATCTCGAAGGGAAAATTAAATTTGATTCGAAGGCTTATTTTTTTCCACTTAGGACAGTGCTGCCCAAAACGACACCTGCCACAATTTTTCTAATTTTTCACATGTATGTGTGCATCATATGCACTGAAAAAGAATTTGAAGCAATAAACTATGAAATCTATCATAATGCCTTTTCATGTTTCCGTTGTCTTTTGTTAGTTTGTCGGATAAAAATCATTCAATTCGGAGAAATATTTTTTCAGGACAAAAATATTTTCTGCAGTGTCATTCATTTTTGCCGTGTACGCAAAAACAGAGCGTGAGATTTTGTTTCTTTGAGTGAATTTGCTCATTTAAACAGACGTTGTGTATGAAAAATTTTTTCAGAAAAAAAGAGAAACAAAGCAACAATTAGAAACTATAAGAAGGAGTATTGCGCTGGGCAACACTGACTTACGGTCAAGGTGACTATTTCCTTCGGGATCCCTTGGAGCTTTACGAAAAAAGTTTTAAAAAATTTAAAAGCATCTTTAGAGATGATAAAACACTCGGGTTCGTCTAGAAGAATTCCAGACCCCCTGAAAACAATGCCAAGTGAACAGTATGGCCTTTGAAGTTTCTTAGAGTACGGCAATGTTTTCCGATTATGAACCTTAGATATTATTATTATTATTTCTTTTTTTCAAAAACGATATTTCTTTTGATTCGACCCAAAGGCTTCATTTAAAATTTCTTCGCTTTCAAATTGGACTCTTCCTCTTCACGTCGTACAAATTTATTCAAACTTGTTTGCAGTACCCATACATATAACATTTATTTTGTAAATTCACCTTTACTTAACGAGGCATGCGCCACCAGGGGCTTCGGCTAATTCAGTCATCAGAGGTGCTCCGATTAAAACGAACTACTATCGTTTTGTGAAATAATTGTCTTTTTTTTTATTTTCATTCCGATACCCGAATGAAGGCCAAAAATTTTAAATAATTTAACCATTTCTATAAATATGTATAAGGTCAATTTGATGGTAAAAAAAATTTCATTTCTCATCGACGTCACTGTGCTGCAAAATTGTGTACATGAATTTTCCATTTATTCTCATTTTGCGGCATGACCCAATTTTTCAATAATTTCTTTGTTATTCCAGTTTACGGTAGAGATGCCCAAAAAAGTATGCAAATTTTTTTGGAACTTTTACTTGTTATCTTCCTTACCAACACGAATACGTAATTGTTTTAAAGTATATACTTTTGTGGGCGAGAAGTATCCATTTGAGTAGGTACTTATAACGAGAAATTTTGAAAGGAACTAACAAAAGTTCGCTTAATTCATTGAAATGAAGGTATTGAGTACAGTATTCTTTAGAAATGTGCACGAAAATCCGTTCTTAGAAGTGAGAGGTGCTTTCAAGCGATAAAATGCCGCATCTTCCTATATTCATAGGAGGGAAGAGCTCATATAAGAGAAATACTGTACTCTCTTTTAACTTTTTGTATGTACTTTAATCGGCTTGCGACCCATTTTTTAATATTTATTTTCATTTATGATGTTCTTCGTTTCCTTAACCCATTTGCGACCTAAACAAACGGAGAGGTTCTGGGTTCAACTCCCAGCTGAGGTCGTGTATATTTGTGTCAATTTTTCTAATTCTGTTTTTCTCTACTCTCCCATTATTCGTAGTATCACAATGGGCCCAAATCACTTTTAATGGTGGCAGCCACACGAACTTACTTTACCTTACCTAACCTAACCTAACCTAACCTAACCTAACCTAACCTAACCTAACCTAACCTAACCTACTAACCTAACCTAACCTAACCTACCTAACCTAACCTAACCTAACCTAACCTAACCTAACCTAACCTAACCTAACCTAACCTAACCTAACCTAACCTAACCTAACCTAACCTAACCTAACCTAACCTAACCTAACTAACCTAACCTAACCTAACCTAACCTAACCTAACCTAACCTAACCTAACCTAACCTAACCTAACCTAACCTACCTACCTAACCTACCTAACCTAACCTAACCTAACCTAACCTAACCTAACTAACCTTCAACCTAACCTAACCTAACCTACCTTAACCTACCTAACAACCTTAACCTAACCTAACCTTACCTAATATACCTTAACCTAACCTCCTACCTACCTAACTACCTTAACCTTACCTTACCTAACCTTAACCTAACCTTACCTAACCTAACCACACCTAACCTAACCTAACCTATCCTAACCTAAACAGTGAAATTCTTCATAGAAAGAGCATTCAATAGGTTGCCACGCCCCCTGAATCAACAAATTCGATTTAACTTACACCGAAATGACCATTTAAGATATAATTTTGTCCTAATACTTCTTTTCCGTCCTTTTTACTTTATAAATTCGAATATTTCTTTCCTTTGGCTCCTTCAATTGCTGATAAATTCGCTGCGGCAACGACTAACGTCAGTGGCAATAACACTAACTCGCTTTGCTTAAAGCCTTGCCTTCCTTATTTTTGTTCCGCATTTTTTTTTTCCTTACTGCCCCACCAACGCTACAACAAGACCAATTCCTTAACAACAACCAGTGACTAAAAAAAAAAAAAAAATAAAAAAACAAACCAAAAAACCCGAATTGGAAGGTGGGACAATGAACAATAACAGAAAACTATGAAAGTATTTCCCGGTCGCAAGGTAGATAGTGCCAATGCCTGCCATAGAAAGTGGCCACACTAGCAGTCGCTTACAACGACTTAAAGGGAAAGGTTCACAAAATCGGATTATTGCGCGCATCGGAAAAAAAAAAAAATATATATATATATACAAAAGGATTAATGCAAATAATTTCATAAAAGAAAATATAGAAAGAAAACATAGAAATTGTAAAAGAAAACTTCAATGCAATCAGAATAGAAAAAGCAATAATATTTCTTTTTTAAATTCCTGTGTCAAGACGAGTACAAAGAGAAATTTCATTTAATCCTGAAAGTGATAAGAAAATCGAATCGTAGCTGTGCCATAGCTTTACATAAGATATCAACAAATATACCAAAAAAAAACAACAAATTGAGTGCATATAAAAGTTTATATATGTGTGTACCTATGTTTATTGTGCTCATCGGTTAGAGAAAAGAAACGGAAGTTGTAAACGGAATTGATTGTTGATTGAAATACCGCGATTGAGTGTAAGGAAAAAAAAAACTTGTTGTTTTCACCAATCTGTTTTCTTTTTTTCTGCTTCGTCAAACTTTCCGCCGAAACGAGAGAAACAGAGAAAACGGGGCAAGGAAAAAGTCATTAATTATAGTTATTAGTTTTTGGAAAATTTAATGATTATTGATTGAACCAAAAAAACGCAGGTGAAGGCTATATATATATATGTATGTACACATATATACACATTTTCGTTGTTGCTTTAAATTTTTGGTGCATGTTCCTTTTAATTGTCCTGAATTGAATGATTGACACTGCGGTACAGGGATTTATCAATATCTGTATCCGTATCTGTGTCAGCATGCTGTGTATCTATTTTCGGAGCTAATTAATTAATGTATTCGCCTCGTTATCGTGCTGTCGTGCTAATTGAAAATCGTAATCTTTCTCTATGCGAGAATATAATGGATTTCGAAGTAAAGTGCAATCAAAATTGGAAATTCAAAGAGATTCGAAAATGATTTTGTTAATATGTATGTTGAAATCTTACACAGAGAAAAAATTCAACCAGAAAACTGGTTAAATTAAAAGGAAAAACATACAAAACGGCTTCAACAAGGAATATTTTTATTTTAACAATTTATTCTAAAGATTTTCACTTTTGAATCAACCATATTTCAGGTTGAATTGAAATGTTAATTTTCAAAAATGGATTTCAATTTAAATTTTTGAACTAACCACGGACGCAATTGAAATGACAAGATAATTTATTTTTAAAATTAAAATACCAAAAGTTCAAACAAATTAATATGCCATCAAAGCCCTCTGCTGAACAATATACCCCAAAATAGCCATCGGAATGGACTTCATACACGATTTTGTCACTCCGTTGTCGTGGACTGCTTTCGCAATGCTTAAAATGTTCTAAGATGAATAATTCTTATATGTCCTATTTTATAAACAAAATAGAATTATACCGAACGAAAAGAAATTTAATTAAACATATTTCTTTAAATCAACCAAAATTTTGTTGATCAACCATTTTTCTTTTGAAATTTTTGTTCTGCTCGAAAATCAAAAGGACTGTGAATAACAATGCGCCCTTTTAAAACCAAAAAAATCATGGTTAATTCGCTCAGTGTATTTGTTTTTTTTTTGGTCAAAGCTCCTTTAAATATATGTACCTAGGTTTGTGGTTAAAGGTCGTTGGTTATTGTTGTTGTTTCTGTAAATTGGATTACAGTGTTGCGTGCGAATATACATACACTGATTAATGTGTACACGTGTCTTCGTTTAAACAGCCAAAGAAATTCAATTTGGCATCGGTATTCAACAGTTAAATGTGTTGTTGCGCCACACAGTGGGAATCCTTCATAGCTTTATTTTAATGAAATTAAGAAAAACCCGAAATTTCAACAAAATCGGCCACGGCGACATACCAATCATCACAAAATAATTTTTCAATAATCAAAATGTTTTCCTTCACCAGGATTCGAAACCCCCAAAAGTTTAAAAATTCACAAAAATATCTGAAATTCTCAAATGGCTAACCACATGTATATTATTAATTATTGGGGGGATTCCTTGAAATAGAGCGAATTTAACTTCAAGGGATTTCCTAAAGTATTAAAAGTTTTCCTTTAACAGGATTCTGAAAACCCGCATTTAATAAGTTTAAAATTCGACAAAAATATCTTGAAATATTCTTCAAAATGAGACATGCACACCTCCCATAGATCTCATAACCAAGTATTACTTGCTCATAACATTGCTTACCCTAAAAGTATACTCAATAAATTTTTACATATAACATCGTATTTCATTGGAATTTTTGCGGCTTTTTAAAGAATTTTTTGATAAATTTGCAAATTTACGATAATTTTGGATTTTTTTTGCAGTTTTTAAACAATTCTTTTGATTTATTGAAATATTCCCAAAAATTCAATTAAATTTACAATTCGATGTTGAAACTTAAGTTTTTTATGAAATGCCACTGTGGTATTCAAAAATTCATGCATTAAGTGTCCCAAAATAGTTTTCCAATGTCAATTTTCTTCGACAATTGAAGGAAATTTTACTGAAACAAAAACTCATCACTTTCAAATATCCAATCTGCGTGTGTTGGTTGAATGAAAATACTAATCTAGATTTTAAGGTTCGCCGAATTCCCGATTGTACTTCACTTGTTAAAAAGATTGGCGCACTAGGATCATCGGAGCAAAAAAACAAACGAATTCGCAACAGAACGTTGAAACGGATCCTCTAAAAAATGTTTGAAAAGCATTCCGTTACAATGGAAATAATACTCGCGGGGAAATGAACAAATTGCTTAGCGATGGATTTAATGAATACTGTAAGCACAAGGATTTCCAACATGACCGTTTTGCATTAATAATAGTTCTAGCAACGTGTGCCATAATCATTTTGGGAAAAAAGCCCACACTAGCTAATGTGCATCTTTTATCCATTTTTCGTGTCAGGTTGTTGCGGAAAAATGCATGGAAATTAAAACAGATTTCATTGCTTAAAACAAATTCATTCAGATCGGCCTAAATATTAGTTTAAATTCACTTACAGTTAATACATTGGTAATGGCAATGGGAAATCGTTTCAATATAGAAAAAAAAACACCACTTACCTTTCGAAAGACGATGCGCTGCTGACGTCGCTGTTGCTGTTGACAGTCGAAAATACTAATCCTGAGATTATAGCTTAAGGTGCTGCTGCTTATATTCCCCGTACTTTGTACTTGCACTTTGGATTGAAAAAAGAATTCGCGCGACACTCACGACGGATCACTCGGGAAGAAAAAAAACAAACGAGTTCGCGAGACACGCACAACGTTTGGAAACGGATCACTCGAAAAAAAGTATGAAAAGCATTCGCGTTACACGGCCGACTCGTGGAAATTAATCACTCGCGGGGAAATGAACGAAGATTCGCCTTATGCGATCGGCGATCTTAACTGAATGAACTCGAAAAACACAAAGGATTTCACAAGACACGCTCGCAGTTTTGCATTAATAATAGTTCTAAGCAACGGGTGTTGCCACTCAATCATTTTGGGAAAAAAGCCCGAGCAGCTGAGCTTGAAGTGCTGCCATCCTTTTATCCCGTTTTTCGCCGCTGTCAGGGTTTCGTTGCGGCAAAAACTGACAATAGGAAATTGAAAAAAGATTTCAATATTTTAAAATAAAATTCATTCAGACTCCGGGCCGATAAATGAGTTACAGTTTAAACTTCACTTTCCAGTTTAAACTACTATTGGTATAAATAATGTTGCTCACACACGTCACTCCGATCCGTAAACAGTCATTTCGCTCTAGTCGTCGTGCGGTCAACATGTCAGCGAAAAAATCGGATGATATATTATTATGATATTATATTTTTGCAGTAATCTCTCCCAAGATTTATTTTTATCGTGCCGGTTTTTATATACTTATGTCACTTTTCAATTGCCACAGCGCCGTCTCTTTTTAAAGCATTCAATAAATTATTCCAGAAAGGCTTTACTAACATTTGCCATTTCTTGCGTCGATGTTTACGCGACAACGATTACAGAAAAATGAGAAAATGCATAGAAAAATAAACAAGCAAAAACCGGTTTGAAGCCCAAAATCCAATATTGCGAGAGCCCGATGCGAGCCACCGGGGCGAGACGCTCAACTATTTCAATACATTCAATGTATCGCACTGCGAGACCTCGTAGCGAGAAAAGTTCGAAAAATTGAATATTTCTCGTTGCGAGGCAGTTTGAAAACTAATGATGTAGATATTTTTTTAAGTACTCGCTATTGGGTATTCGTTAAAACTAGTGAAACCAAAAATGTTCAAATAAAATTTGTTGTTAATTTTAAAAACTTAAAGCAAAATTTGTTTGAAAATAACAAAAATAAGTAGTGAACAAGTTCAGCAGCAGTTATAGCCGTCATAAGCGAGAACATAAGTGATAAGGAATAATTTTTATGAGTACTCGGTACTTGTTAGATTGGTACTTGGTTCAAATATTGCATTACTAGAAGTGAAAATTATGCTATCATCTGCGCGACGCAGAACTTTCATTGGAGATTGAAATGCGTCACGCAAAATATTTGCGCGACGTCTCGGCGTCTCGCATCGAGCTCTCGCAATATTGGATTTTGAGCTTGAGAGCATGCCAATCTGAGAGAGTGCATACACCGCGCCACTGACGCGTCAACAAATCGCTGGTTATGAAAAATTTCAAATCCTTTCGATCGGTGTACAAACCACCCCACACACGCTTAACTTTTTGTCAACATATGGACAAATCGCTTCGATCGGTACATATAGCGTGGGTGGTCAGCATTAGAGAAAATATTTGGTTTAGGGTCATTTTGTCATCTTTTGTTTATCTTTATGTTAAATTATACTGTTGATAATTTCATAAAAATTTGATTAATAAGTCAAAGAAAATGAAACTTAACTGGCAGATAGAGCGCTATAGAGGAGATCGGTATAGAGAGTTTAGAGAGCATACCTGGTCTTATTTGATTCAAATAATCAGAATTGTTTTAATGCTGAATTTTGGCAGTATCTAATCGCATACCATGTAAATGATACGTTTTAGTAGTAATACAGAGTAAAATGTACCATTTGAGACCATTCGAGCTTCTGTGACATATTTAATTCGACAATAAATAAGTAGGGTATTTTTTCGAGTCTCTAAATCTTTAAGGGAATCTCTTGAGGAGGTATAGTAAACCAAAAGAAAGAACGTCTAGATAGTACTGGAATCTGAGCCCGCCTGGGTTTAAGTAAGACTAAAATAGGGATCCCAGCGTCTTCAAGACAGAGCGTCCATTCAGAAATATTCAGCCCAGTAGAACGGGCCTAACTGATACAGAAACTTTCAAAAAGAATGAGAGAGATAGGAAGGGTTTATTTTGAAGGCGCTAACAAAAACAATAATTTGAGAAAAGCGATATGAATAAGAAAAATAAGGAATCATGAAAAAGTGAAGCTATTTTCAGTGCCCAAGGGCCCAAAAAAAAATTCAGTCTTTAGAAGTTTCTCTTTTATGCTAAACTCCTGACAGTGACGATCCTTTTCGAAAAACTTTCCATTGACCCTCTTCATGTGAGCAATTTATCTCCCATGAGAGTTTCCATTATGAAGACATTTTTGCGAAAATTTATTTTGGATAGCCGTGAATTCTTGTTACTTTAATTCCACTGGGACAGAAGTTTCGCGTGCAGTCTGGCGAATTGTCTGTCACAAAGTATTATCTACATATGAATCTCTTATTTGGCCTTTTATCCGACATTGTAAGAGCGGCCTTTTCTTCATATACATATGTATGTATGCATTATTTCTATTTCATTACATGTTTATACATGATTTAATAGCATTAGCATTGCTAGAAAAAAATATACATCGATTTTATTGTGTTAAAAGAAAGGGAATAGAAAGTGATATTTTAGAACCAATTAGAGAGAGAAAGAGAAAGGAGAGAGAGAGAGAGAGAGAGAGAGAGAGAGAGAGAGAGAGATAGAAAGGGAGAGAGAGAGAGATATATAGAAAGGGAGAGAGAGAGAGAGAGATATAGAAAGGGAGAGAGAGAGAGAGAAGAGAGAGAGGAAGAGAGAGAAGAGAGAGAAAGAGAGAGGAGAGAGAGAGAGAGAGAAGAGATAGAAAGAAAGAGAGAGAGAGAGAGAAATGGAGAGAGAGAGAGAGAGATAAAGAGAGTGAGAGATAGAAAGAGAGAGAGAGAGAGAGAGAGATAGAGAAGAGAGAGAGAGAGAGAGATAGAAAGGGAGAGAGAGAGAGAGATAGAAAGAAGAGAGAGAGAGAGAGAAGAAAGAAAGAGGAGAGAGAGAGAGAGAAGAATGGAGAGAGAGAGAAAGGAGAGAGAGAGATATAGAAAGGGAGAGAGAGAGATAGAGAGAGAGAGATAAGAGAGAGAGATAGAGAGAGAGAGATAGAGAGAGAGTGATGAAGATAGAGAGAGAGATAGAGAGAGTGAGAGATAGAAAGGGAGAGAGAGATAGAAAGAAAGAGAGAGAAAGAGAGTGAGAAAGGAAGAGAGAGATAGAAAGGAGAGAGAGAGAGATAGAGAGAGTGATAGAGAGAGAGAGAGAGAGAGAGAGATAGAGTAGAGTGATAGAGAGAGAGAGAGAGAGATTTTACCCTATGAAAACAGTGCAGCTTGAACCATTTTCCGATGCTTTTGTGCTCATTATGAGAATAAAAAAGTTGCAAATTAAGACCTTAATGGCTATGAAAAATATTCACAGTCGAGAGTGATTCTTATTTGTGAGCCTCTACTGTTCTTTTATATTCAATATTCCATCGACTTCAATTATTTCCTTTCCCATACCTGATTTTTATAACGACATTTTTGGAAACTTCATTTGTTGTTGTTTACTGTAAATACCCACGATGAACTGTGATTGATAATATTTCTGGTTGTGTAACAATCTTACATAACTTCCAGCTAATGACTTTTTGCCCTCGAAACGTGTATTCAAAATGTGCGAAGTGACCATGAAAAGTGCCATCATTAAATAGATAAATAAAAATCCTACTCAATTAATTACATTTTCATTATGGAATATCACTTCAATTGTTAATTACGTGACCTTCAATGAATTCAATTCAATTGAAAGTGGATTAATAAAACAAAAGAATTGATAGAAAGGTTAAAAAATGAAGGACTCGAAATCTTTATATGGGCGATTCAAAATTTAATGCGATTCTACAGACATTATAAAAAGAAATCATGTTCCTGCAATGCCCAAACAGTTATAAGACGTTTTGAAAATATGACATCCTTGAGAGACACATCCTGATGTCTATTGTAAATTTAATACCTCTGAATTAAATAGGCAGACTGCAGTAAAAAATTACTGACAACGCTATTTAAATTTCAGTAATCAGAAAAAATTTACCGGTAATGCAAATCGAATAAATTATTTTCACAGCAATTTTACTGGTAATGAAAAGTGCCCATCTATTCCCATATCCAAGCATAAATATGTATGTTTCTACGAAATAGGTTCTTCTATTGACGATGAAAATATTCCAAACCAATTTTCCATGGCTTAACGTGTCTCATGGCATCCTTTGAAAGGAAGGCAGAAAATGAGAAGTGCCCAAAATTGGAATTTCTTACGTGCCAAATGAAAACTGATATGACAGAAAGTGTCAAAAGTTTTAAAAAATTTCATAATTAATGCAGGCATAATAACGGAAATATTAATGTGTCACAAAAAGAGGAAGGAATTGAGCAGGTGTGTACCTCGGTGTTAAAATTAGAATTTATTCAAATTTTAATTTTGAGCTTCGAAAGATAAAAGGATGTTCTCCAAACTTAAGGAAATTGCTCTGCATTATGATGTATTTTAAACAAGATACTTTTGAGAATTTTATTAGATTTTCCTGATCCTGATTTTCTGAGTTTTTAATGAAAATCCGTATTTTCAAGAGATTGAGTCTTTGATCGGAATTAACCAAGCTTTGCTTTCATGTACGTAAGCTTCAAAATTTACTAATTTTATTGGCCGTTTATAGCAGATTTTTCGAAAAAAAATTTTGGAGTCACAAGAATAAGGCGTAATAAACTAAATGTATTTTACGGAAATGGGGTAAAAGTAATGATGCAGTTTCGAAGACTGTGAAGTACTTTGTTATCAGATATCAGCATTTTACTATTGCGGTTCGCCAGCTATGCCCCGTTATGCTCTCAAAAACATTGAAAAAATGAAAATAGTTCAAAGTATAAATGGGCCGAAAATAAATGCCGATAAAAAACTCGTTATTTTGATTCTGTTTAGTATAGAACGGATGATACCCGTGAGGAATGAAAAGGATCTGGCGGTTTAAGGAACTAAAGAAAATTTTTTTTTAATTTTACACTGAGAAAAATTTTTGCACAAAAAAGAAAACAAAAATTTAACTAATTTTTTCTGTGTATTTCAGTTTTTGTAAAACCTTTTGAATAATTTAAAAATAAAACCGTTTTTTATTAACAATAAGTCACCGTTTGTTTCATTTTTTTATCTTAATTATTTCTGGAGATATTAGATTTTTAAAAACATGCCGTATGAATAATGTGTTTTGTATCATTTTCGCACATTTGTACTGGATATTAGTACTAGAGCATTTATGTGCACTTGTATTTTTTTTAATATCTCACTGTTGTGCCATTTAATTTGAGTGAAACTTTTTATTAAATGAAAGCAAATTCTTAGAGGTATTTTTAAAAAAATTTGAAGAGTGGCGTCAAACTGGGAATACACTGAAAAAAAATTTTAAAATTGTCTTTTTAGTTTTGTGGAAAATTTTTTCTCAGTGTAAAAATTAAAAAAAAATTTTTTGATTTCCTGTTATATTAGCAATCGGTCAACGTTTGTTTCATCTTCTTATCTTAATTAGTTTTTGAGATATAAAATTTTGAAAAAAGGCTTATTAAAAAGGGATTTTCAAGGATATTTGAAGGACCGTTCATAATAAAAATCTTAAAAGTAGTCTCCACAGTGTTTTTTAGATGGCACCTATAGAAAAATCGACAAAATTTAAAAATTCTTTTCATGATGTCGCAATCCGCCAGACCCTTTCAAAATGAAGCCTGGAAGTATGCAATGAATTTTTGGTATAATCTCTGGGAATATAATGGGACATAGCTTTAAAACTCCAAAAGTGAAATGGTAATTTCTCATAAAAAATTTAGGAGAATTTTACGTTCTTTGGAATTGCGTTTTTACTTTTAACCATTTTCATATAAAATTAAGAAATTATGAGGCTCCCCTTTTTTTGGCGTCCAAATTGTTTCAAAAGAAATGCCATTAATGACGCCTAATAGGCCATCTATCAAATCAGTATATTTTGTATTTTATGTACATGAAAACAAAATTTGGATACGTTTCTTCCGATTAGTGCCTAAAAGTATTTAAAAACATTGCATATGAACCTGTCTTCACGAAAAACCAAGAAAAGCTGGGCTTTTTGGGGAAATCCGAGCTGAGCATACCTCTAAACCTTTTACAAAAAATCTGAAAAAAATTCTCAAAAATACTTTAACCCATACGCTTTAGAAAATAGCGCGTTCGCGAAAAAAATTTCGATGAAAGGAATTCCACAAATTTTTACAGGCCTCTTCTTAGAGCCTGGCCTCGTTGGGGTTAACACATTCCCGCCTCTCTACAGGGCTGGCTACTTTCATTCATCTCTTTCCCCCTTTGCTCATTATTAAATTAAGCATATATCTTAATCACTCAATCGAGTTGTAAAATTCCGAATTTTTTTGTAGCCAAGATTGATCGCGATAGCCACGCTAAGAGCAATAATAAAAATAAAAGCTGATAAGATTAACGCGCTGCTGAACACCTGTTCGAAAAACTCTTGCTCATAGTGCCATTGACCATTTAAAATCCAGTTAAACAATTAAAAGAAAACCTTTAGTCTTTTAGTACCAACTCGGCTCGCGATAGTGTCACGAAGGAACCGTTTTAATTAACGATAATTTTATTTTTATTTTTTTAGTGATGGCGAAAATTCGGAATTTTGTTTTTGTAAGCGTTTTGCTTACCATTTCCTCAGGTATGCTCGCATTAAATTGTGTAAAAAAATTAATTTGGGGGAAAATCTCTAATTGAGCTAAAAGAAAATTGTGTTTTTTTTTTTGGCCGAATACCTACAAATGAAAATTGCTCAATAGGTATTTGGGGACACAGTGAATCGAGAAATCAATAAATAAAATAATAAATGCAAAACGGCGCACAGTGGTTAGGCATCAAACATGTCTTCGCAAAAAGTAGAAAGAGTGCTCCTAGAATAACGAAATTTGGCACCGAGCTTTATTTCAATAGAATTAAGACAAAACGAAGTTTCATCTATATCCGCCACAACCACCTGTCAACCCCCATACAACCTTAAACGATTTTTCCATATACATTTTTTCCTTCAATTCAGAATCAGAACTTGGCACACAGCTTTCTATCAACAAGGCAAAAAGATCCTGAAAGTTTCATAACCAGGGCTCGGATTTTGTTGACTTTTATAAATTTAAAGCATACTTTATGGCGTACACATTTTGTTCAACCCACATAAAGTTAGGATTCAAATCGATTTTTAATTTCAATATGAACTTTATTGAAGTTAGAAAAGCGGTTTGAAGTTCAACTTCGCTTAACTTATTCGTAAAATGTTAGTAAGAAAAATATTCGCTCCAAAAAGTATGCTTTCAATATATAAATGTCAACAAAATCCGAGCCCTGTTCATAAGACAAGCCACCCACCACCTATGACTGTCATTACCAGGGCTCCGATATATATGCATTTATAAATTTAAAGCATACTTTATGGGGTAAAAACTTTTCTTACCAACATTTTGCGAATAAGTCTAGTAAAGTTGAACTTCAAACGGCTTTTCTACCTTCATAAAAATTCTTATTGAAGTTAAAAATCTATTTGAATCTTAACTTTATGTGAGTTCAAAAAAATTTTTACTCCATAAAGTATGCTTTAAATTTATAAATGCATATATATCCGAGCCCTGGTCATTACAATCGCTTACCCTAAAAGTATACTGAGACTTTTGTGTGATGCTTTCATCACAAAATACGAAAGTTTCCCATTTTGCCTCATCTGTGGGCATGGACTGAATCGGCGATCCTGCTTCGAGTTCCGATTCTATCCTCATAGATACCACAGCCCACCGATACTCCCCAAAGGGCCGTACCCAAAAAACCTGGCAGAATACTTCAACGTATTTTAGGGCTCTGGATCACGTGGTACCATGTTTGCGTCTAGATAAAGGTGTGAATACAACTATAACTAGTATTGCTTTTGGTCGAAAAAATTGACATTGTGTCACCAAATAACCACTGTGCGGCGTCAAGGCCAGCGATTCTTTTGCTTTACTAATCAGTGAAGCCCGTTCACCCATGCATTGATATTTTTGTTAGAGTCATTATTGTTTTGGCGTTATTACAAATATTTCACCATTCGGGTCCCTTCGCCACGTTTCGTTTCGTTTCGTTTCCTAATTGTTTGACGCTGCACTGAAATGTCGTGTGAGGTCCTGGCTAAACTTTGGAAAGAGCACGAGCTGGGCTTCTAACATTTCAATTAATATGTCGAGTCGTGTAAATATTTGAATGGGAAATAGTAAATTGAAATTTGTGCTCTCGTCAATTCATATTTTCATTTTTGATTGGGGGTTTCGAGAACGTCGTTATTTCTCAGCCGAAAACTCAAGCATGCATGACAAAGTCATCGATGATTTCATCAATGATATGCAGACGAAAAGGAAATTACTTCCCAGTTCGAGGGAAAGTGAAAGTGCTTCCAGTTCGAATAATTTAATGAGGAATTTGAAAGAGATTCATGAGATTCTATTGCTTATCCTTCTGCAGCTGACGTGGACATCATAACTGACGTGGGGTCTAACAGACATTTTATCGCTTAACTGATTTTCCTTTGAAGAGCCTGACCGGCTCTTATTTCTCATAAGGGCCAATAGTTTTCAAACAAAAAAAGCGAGAATTTGAGATAAAAGGCATTTTGTTCAGAGAGCGGAAGGATTATAACTTCGGACTGCTTTTCGGGATCTGTCAGCGTATGACATCAGCTGCAGAGGGCTATATCTCCGCATCCAGAAAAAAGATTTTTATATTTTTACGTATTTTGAAAATATGAATTATGGTCATTTTTTTAATCATGACGTACCTACTGCAGAGGCGTGTTAGTGTGACGGCTAAAACAGCTTAACGTTTTAAATAAAAAATTTATAAAATTTATAAAAAATCAGGGGCGCAGTGTAGGGCAGTAATTTTTTATCTAAGGCCCCCAAAAATATTTTTGTTTTGCAGAAAATTCTTCTTTCATATTATAACGTAGTATTAAGGACAATCCCCTTCCCTACAAAATTTTAATTAATCAGTATATTGCCCATTGATGCCACTGGTTTACATAATAATCAATCTTATACACAACAAATATTCTTTGCTTACCTGAATTTAACTTTAAAAAATAGGTGTAATATGCAGTTCTCATGGAAACTAAATAACGCAATTTAGTGAGATGATTTAATTTCTTTTATACTCCGTTTCGAAATCTCCTTTAAATTTATAATTGATTTATGTCTCTTTTTCATCAATTTTATTTTGGCGATCCTGCCACCATTTGTTTAAATGCTGAAATAAAAACAAAAAAAAAATTGTTTTAATTAAAATCGAAAGCCGTCACGCTGCAAGTGGTTATCCAACATTTAAAACCTTTTTCTAATAACTTCAAAAGCATAGGTTTTCTAGTAATGCCACCATGGAACTCTATGTATTAAATCAGGCAGCATAAAATCACAAATATTATATTATAACGTAATATTAAGGACAGTCCCCTTCCCTCCAAAATTTTAATTAATCAGTATTTTTCCCATTGATGCCACTGGTGTACATAATACTCAATCTTATACGCAACAAATAATCTTTGCTTACCTGAATTTAACTTTAAAGAGTAGAGTGTAATATGCCATTCACATGGCAACTAAATAACGCAATTTAGTGAGATGATTTAATTTCTTTTATACTCCGTTTCGAAATCTACTTAAAATCTTTAGTTGAGTCTCTTTTTCCTCAATTTTATTTTGGCGATCCTGCCACCATATGTTTAAATGCTGAAATAAAAACAAAAAAAAATTTTTGTAATTAAAATCAGAAGCCATCGCTGCAAGTGGTTATGCAACATTAATTAAAACCCTTTTCTAATAACTTAAAAAGTAAAGGTTTTCTAGTAGTGCTACCATGGAACTCTATGTATTAAATCAGGCAGCACAAAATCACAAATATTATATTATAACGTAGTATTAAGGACAGTCCCCTTCCCTCCAAAATTTTAATTAATCAGTATTTTGCCCATTGATGCCACTGGTTTACATAATAATCAATCTTATACGCAACAAATATTCTTTGCTTACCTGAATTTAACTTTAAAGAGTAGGTGTAATATGCCATTCACATGGAAACTAAATAACGCAATTTAGTGAGATGATTTAATTTCTTTTATACTCCGTTTCGAAATCTACTAAAAATCTTTAGTTGAGTCTCTTTTTCCTCAATTTTATTTTGGCGATCCTGCCACCATATGTTTAAATGCTGAAATAAAAACAAAAAAAATTGTTTTAATTAAAATCAGAAGCCGTCACTGCAAGTGGATGTCCAACATTTAAACACTTTTCTAATAACTTCAAAAGCATAGGTTTTCTAGTAGTGCTACCATGGAATTCTATGTATTAAATCAGGCATCACAAAATTTCGTAGTTTCTGAGCACTGTGAACCGTCAGCCTGTTCTAGCTTTTGTCTAACACCATAATCGCTAGCAAATATTCTCAACTTTTCAAAGAAAACCCCTCTTCATTTGAGACTCTGGCATTTAGATTTGGCAATGAGCTTAAGGTCCCTCAGGTTTAGCAAAGATCAGAATTTTCCTTCAAAAAGAGACATAACTTAAAAACTTCTTTCAAGGAACCAATTAAAATTAACTACAGCTAACTGTAGATTCTGAATGCCAATAGATTTTCAGAAAGGAGGGCAAAATGTATGAAGCAAGAACCCAAATAGCCCCACTATCCACAAAAATATGAGAAATGAATGATCCCAGTAAATATTCTAAGCCATATATGCCTCCTAGTGCCGAGTTGAATCTCTCGTAATGATCTCTTTTGAGAGCTCTGAAAGAATGTGTTGTACTTCTTGAAAAAGATTTCCTATATGACTCCGATGTCTTTCATCGAATGGTTCCATATAATCCACCTATGACTCTGCATTTAGACCAATATTTATTCATATGTTAATTGTAGGTACTTACGTGGCTTAACAAGTTTCCCGAAATAGATATGACACACAATAGGGAAAGAATGCCTTTGTACTTTCCAATTTGCGGTTTGCAATTGACGTTTGATTCGCGTTTCTGGTTTTTAATTAAAATTTGTATGACGTTTTTGATTTGCCATGAGCCTGGGAATTATGGTTTTCTAATCACATGTCGACGCCGTTTTTGCCAATTGAAAATTGCTAGATTTGTATTAATTTATTGATATATTTGAATCACATATGGGCATTCTCAAACGAACGTGGCAATTAAGTTAATCGTTTTAAGTCCCGAATTAAAGAAAAATCAATTTTGTTTCTTATTACTTTCGTTCAGCTCTGGCGGACGTTTGTACTTATCAAAATTCTATGCCAATCAGAAAGGCAATCAGTTAAATCTGGAAATACCCAAAAGGTGACTCATTTCAGAACCATATTTCTGCGCCTCATAGGTATTTTAAAAGTTTTTGGACCATAAATATGGACACTCGTAAAATGTTTGCCTAAATTCCTGGTCCCTACGCACAAAGTTTTCTTCCGAATTTCTTGAGATATGCTATAAAAAATGTGTGACAAGGGAAATAACTTCTTGCTACCCCCTACTATTCTTGTCTATTAAGTCGTTCATTTCAAAAAGAAAAATGTTTTGTGTGAAAATCCGAAAATTGAAATCACATTGATCCTTTCGAAGAAATCGGGAGCATGCTGTCTTCAACATAGGTGTAGGCGGTATAGGCGAAATACTTCCTGTAAGATTTCCCGTATGTTTCTCACACAAAGCTTCGAGTTTCAGCGACAAAAGTCGCCTAATTTAAATGCAGATTATAAAGAAAGGTCACTCGTTTTTTGTCCATAAAGTCCTTTATAAGACCCAAAAATTTTGTTAAAACCCAAGAAAGCCTCAAGGTTTTTTTGGCTTAAAAAAGGTCCGAGGTCAGAGGCTGCTTAAAGAGACTCCCAAGTGTAGAAGATGCGGTTTGGCTGGGCATTTCAACGACGAGGGTAATTTTTTTTTGAGAATTTTCGACGTCACTACCTATAGTGGATTGTTATTTTTGAGCATCTCCATAATTAATTTTTTTTTTTTTTTCTTTTTATTTGGGCTTTCGGGTCCCTCATTTTTCATTTACAGTGAAAAATGTAATTTTCGGGAATTGAAAAAAATTATTTTTCATAAATTGCCGGGAAGTGTGGAAAGCCTATAGGTACATATTTAAGTAGTAACACTCAAATAGTCGGACTCTCTTAAAAACTCGATGATTTTTTTTCTTTCGCATATTTCAGGATTAATCGACGGTCTCATTTGGCCATGTAGTTCCGATGACGATTGCACGGCAAATGAATCGATTTGTTCTACGACAAAAGGTATCTGTGAATGTACCGATTTCGAATCGGTATTCTCCAGCGATTATTCAGAATGCCTGAAGGCGTCACTTTTTGGTGACACATGCACAGAAAACGTTCAATGCAATCTTATGCCATCGGGAGCCAATTGTAAATCGGGGGTAAATATTCATCAATATACAGCATCGAATATTATCCCAGCATTTTCCAAAATAACCAAAAAAAAAAAACAAAATTTCCCTACAAGGTCTGCGATTGCGATATCGATGGCCATACATACGTGAGAGGAAGGTGCCGACTTTTAAATGGACTCGATGAGAGCTGTGACAAGGTAAGCCATATTCTCTACAGCCATAAAATATTCAATTCAATTAATCGATAAATTTCAAGGATCTGGATTGCTACTTCGGCTATGATCGTCAATCGGTTACGTGTCAAAATAGATTTTGTGCCTGCGCCGATGGATATTATCGAAGAAATGGGAATATCTGCCGACGTAAATCAATGGGTGTGTATCGAATTTTCAGAAGAAAATCTTAAAACGAATCTCTCTGAATGTATATGTTGCCCCCTCCTCCGTTTAGAAATTGACGATGCCTGCATCGTTAACGCGGACTGTGATGAAATCGGAACGAATGTGAAATGTATAGAACTTAAGTGCCAATATGAGACCAATGAAGATCGCATCAATGCGAACGCAAGGAGAACAACAAAAGCAAAACTAATTAGCGAAACATCATTTACCTCCGAAGGAGCAGCATCACAATTATCCAAATCATCGAAATCGTTCGAGGAGAGCCCGATCGATTCGTTGCAATCGCCGTCAATATCCGCATCGTTGTCATCGCAAACTCAAACACAAACGCTAGCCACCAAGACCAACGAGGCCACCAACGAGGACCACCACAAGGCAGCGATACTTGTTAATGGGGATAGTGATTTATTGGAGCACGACACGGCAGCCGAGAACGAGAAAACGGAAAATTTGGAACAACGCACGCGCAGCAGTCAGCGTTCACGCGAAGTCGCTGTTCAAACCAGCCTAGACGCCTTCGAACTCAAGCCGCTGAGCAGCAGCGTAGGATCGCAGGTGCGAAATGTCGGCACCGCAACCGCTTCGACCAGCACCAGCGCCAGTCGACGCACCCCCTATTATCGCAGTCGCCGCAGTCGTCTGCGACGTTCGTCAGCCTACAGGACCGATGATGAGGATAAGACTTATTCGACCTTGTCGAACACGGACGATGACGTCGAGGCATACAGATGTGGGTCGATTGCTAATTTTATGGCTTTTCGCTTATTTTTATTTTTTTGTTTTGTTTTGTTTTGTTTTGTTTTGTTCAGATGGCAGCTCGTGTATGGAAAATGGAAAATCATGCAGTGGACTGGCCCATTCCATATGCGCGAATAGTATCTGTATCTGCAGGCAGGGATATTATCACAAAAGTGGTAAATGCTTCGCTGGTAAGTAATAAATTTCAAATTATTGTTGTGCTTTTTTAAAATAATCACTTCGGAACTGATCCTTTGCGAAGGATAAAAAAAAACACTCTCATGGTGTGTGTGTGTGTGTGGCCCGCAAATTATTTCGTGCTGCGGACAATAAAGTTAAAATTCTATTCACATTAGCCTGATACATACATATATTCCATTTAGAATTTTTTTTTATTTATTTAACTTTTTTTTTTCATAGAGTGTAAGGGTGCACGCATTAGTCGCGGGGCACACCCAAAAGCAGGCGTGAACTTTTGCAATGGCTTTTATGTATATTCGTGACTCGAAAGTGACTTCCGTAAAATTTGTATTTTCATACAAAGTGCAAAGGTGTTTTTTTTTTTTTTTTTTTTTTTTTTGCCTCGTGACATTGAAAAACTGTCAACAAAATACAAAAAAAAATATTTTTTGTCCACAATGAATTTTGACACTGAAAGAAATTTTTCGAAATTTTTCATTTATTTGCCTAAAGTGCAGGCGGGGCACTAGATCCCAGTCAACCATATTCGGAGTGCTCACAAAAGAAGTCATTTTTTAAAATTTATGACTTAACCCTCTAATGCCACAATTTTGTTTTTTTTTTTCACTGAAAAGTTCAGATAAGACTAATTTCGGGTAGAAAACCATGAATCTGAAATTATTAGGAATTTTTTTTTTTTTTGGTAATTTGTTCGAAACCAGTCCATCTAGAGACGAGCCAGGAATTAGAGGGTTAAGGAGCATACCAGCAATCATGAAAGATAAATTTAGAGAATCCGGAAGGTACCACTTTTTTCATGTTAGGATCTAAAAATTCGTGCTCCTGTCGGATCGTGTTAGGATCATTTGTGCTCCGGATAAAGTGTTAGTAGTTACTCTTCTAATATGCCTGGGATTTTTTAAACAAATTGTTTTTAATTGTTCGAGCTTAACACAGAAAAACTGGCTACGAAATGTTCCAATTAATGGCGTGTGTTAAACTCGATTCATCGGTTTTTTAATTGTCTCAATTAAAAATTTCAAACAAATCACAAAATTCGGGAAAAGTTCGTAATATTAAATTTTGAACAAAAATTTGGTTGATTATTTTGTTGTTTTAAATACCAAAAGTATTAACACTTGACAAAATTTTTGTTTGAAATTTTTGAAAGTGCATAAAAATATTGTTCTAAAATTCTCATTAGGTTTATGCGGACTTACATACAAGAAGAGACAGAATAATCAAAAATTTGCTCACATATGTTTATGATGTTATAATGTATAATTATCTTCCGTAAACTGACTTTGCAGACTCAAATTTTTATTATGGAATATGTAGATATGGCATTTTTTCCTTTTTTATTTATTTAAAATAATTTGTTGATTTTTAATACCTTTGGTTAATATTACAAATTGTTTGTTGAAATATTTCATTGAGTGGTAATACTTTTGGTTGTTGATATTACAAATCGTTGTTATGTGCATCAAGTTAGCTTGAACTTTTTCGAATTTCCCGAAAAAAATTATTGTGCTGTAATGTGCCCAGTTTGTGCTATCATGTGCCGTTTCGAAAAAAAAGGTCCTTTTTTTCGTGTCAAGTTAGCCGGGACTTCATTTTTCAATAATGTAACGAAAGATGCCATAACAAAGGACTCTCTGCCGGCAAGAATTACGCAACAATCACTCTGGTTAGCAAATTCGAAAAATCATAGCTAACTTGACAAGAAAAAAAAGACCTCCTCATAAAAATGGCATACCTTGAGGAATTTTTTTTTTCGAAACGGCACATGATAGCACAAATTGGGCACATTACAGCACAATAATTTTTTCGGGAAATTCGAAAAAGTTGCAAGCTAACTTGATGCACATATCGTTGTTTGAAAATGTTTATTGAGTGTTAATACTTCGAGTAATTGTCCCAATTAAACGATTTGTTAATATAGCAAAAAGTGTGATTGGCTGAGTTTTAACAATGAATTTGTTATATTGATTAAAAAATTGGTTGTATTTACGCACAAAAGTCTTTCTGTGTAACCACATGAAGAATCCACGATTGACTATCAGTCCTATTCTAAATGAGTGATCCCTTTTTTTCCGCTCATATATTTCTGTTTGTGACCTCTCATTGTCACAAATTAAAAATTAAAAATAAAAATATTAAAAAATAAAAAAAAATTCAAAAAAAAAACTAATTAATTTTCTTTTTAATAAAACAAAAAAAAAAAATTTTTTTCCAATTACAGAACTTGGTGAGATAGCGGAAAGCGCTGGAGAATGTGAGCACACATTCGATGAATTATCCAAAAAATGTACATGCCAAAAGAATTACTTTTACGATCGTAATTTACGTGAATGCCGCAAACGTAAGCATTTAATGATGATCATATTTTTCCATAATATTAATTTTCCATAATTTCAAAATCGATTTCAGCCATACAATTTAAATTGTCCTGCGTTTCGAACAGTCAATGCAGTCCGTTTGGTTACGCCTACTGCCGTACGGACATTCCGAGACGTTGCACTTGCGTGGAATATGCCGAATATGATGCGTTACAACAGATGTGCCTGTATAAGAAAGGACTGGGAGCGGAATGCGAGTCGGACGATACCTGTTTCGTTGATCATTCCATGTGCTCGAATCGTTTTTGTATCTGCAAACCGAATTTCATACAGCAAAATGAGACTTGTGTGGCCGGTGAGGACTGATGTTTTTTGTGGCACTTAAAAATTTTATTGATCCATATCCGATGTTTTGTCTTTTCAGGAGTTGGTGCGCAATGTAAGACGGATGATGAGTGTAAAGTGGAAAATGCTATTTGTGAGAAGGAAATTACAACGAAGATTGTTAATGAAAAGGAAAACGATGAGGAAGTCGATAAAACCTGTCAGTGTCGAAAGGGATTTGTACATTTTAAGGATGAATGTGTCAAAGAAGGTGTGAATGTATTTTGAAAATACGATATTTGATGGAATATTATTTAAAAAAAAAAATATTTTCTAATAGCAACGGAAATCGACGATGAATGTATTGACTCCGAACAGTGCAAGCCTTTATTGGGAACTTGCATCGATAAGAAATGCACATGCACGGAAGAACAACATTTAAAATTCGGACGCTGTGAAGAAAAGAAAGGTAGCTGAAATTCATAAATCATGTCATATTTCAATCAATCAATCGATTAATCAAAATTCGAACGATCGCTCGATCAATCCATCAAAATACCAATCATAGCTATCAATGAAAATATCGAAAAATCATTCAATCAATTAAATTGTCAATCATTCAATCGAACAATCATCCAATCGATCAAATGTTAATAAATTCAATCGATCAATGCACTTAATAATCAATCAATTTAATAGCCAGTCATATTATGTATCTGGTCAATCAATTAATCAAGCAAATAAACAATCATTGAAACAATTAACCATTCAATCAAACGATTGATTATTCAGTCAGTCAAAAGATCAACTGATCAGATGTTAATAAAATCAATAAATTAAATTATTAGTCATTTAGAATATCAAAAAATTCAATAATCAATTGACCAAACTAATGATCAATCATTGAAACCATTAACCATTCAATTAAACGATTGATTATTCAGTCAGTCAAAAGATCAACCGATTAGATTTTAATAGATAATATCAATAAATTAAATTATTAGTCATTTAGAATATCAAAAAATTAATTAATCAATTGACCAAGCAAATGATCAATCATTGAAACCATCAACCATTCAATCAAACGATTGATTATTTAGTCAGTCAAAAGATCAACCGATCAGATGTTAATAAAATCAATAAATTAAATTATTAGTCATTTGGAATATCAAAAAAATTAATTAATCAATTGACCAAGCAAATGATCAATCATTGAAACTATCAACCATTCAATCAAATGATCATTCATTAGTTCGAAAGATTGACCCTGCAATCAATTGATAAGTCGTTCAATCATTTAAACCACCAACTAAAATATCTAATGAGCAATTATTCAATCAATCAAATGATCAAAAATTCAATCAAATGATTAATTATTTATTCAACCATTGAAGAATTCACTCAATGAATCATTCAATCAAATTTTAATCCATTTAAACGCTCAATTAGTTGGTCAAATGATCAATCGAATCATTCAAGTGATGAATCATCAACCAGTCAAACACTATTTGAATCCATCAAACAATAAATTGTTGAACCATTCAAACGTTCAATAATTCAATCGATCATACTAAAATGAGTTTCTTAATTTTTCAATTAATTAGGTATTGACGAAGCTTGCTCCAGAGCAGGTGAATGTTTTGTGGAAAAGACTCCAGCGGATGTTGAGTGTCGCAATTCGATTTGCAAGTGTAAAATTGGATACCAATCCGATGTGGAGAATCGTGCCTGCATACGTGTATTACCCAATAAGAAAAGTAAGTGTGATGACTTTTCAGGCACATACATATCTTACTTACACTCTCTGCTACTTCCAGGTTCTTCCGGCAGGCCAAGTGTACTTAAAATAATCACCTTCATGTTAATTGGCTCGGCCTTTTTAATAACAAGCGCCGCAATAAAACAGGCTTACTACTAAAAAGCAACAAAACTACATACCTAAGAATAATTTTTGTTTGTTTGTTTTTCTTGAAGCAATCAACGATGTCGGCATCAAACGATGGCAATAATTCCTTGAAGTTGCTATTAATAAATACTTAAAGCTTTAAGTTTTTTGTGACTATATTTCCCATGTTCACAAAATATTTGCAAAAAAAAAACCAATTGTAAATAATAGAAAAAAAGCACCAATTTTAAGAGACAACCTTCGCAATGGCTTTTTAAAGCGTATTCCATATATGGGTAAAAAGAACTTAGAAATCACAATTCGTTTAAAATAAGTACTTCAAGCAATAAATACATTCGAAATTGAATATTTCATTTTAAATAAATAAATATAGAATTTAAGACTTACCTAAATTGCGTAGATCTATCGTAAATAAGGCAACGAAATCTTTAAGCTAACGTCCCAAAGTGTACCTTTATTTTAATCTTAATTGAATTCGAAGAACGCGATAACTATCATTTAATTAATAATTGTAAAATACTGTTGTTGGTAATTATTAATTATTTTAATAAAAAAAACAAATTTTATTTAATAAATTTAAATCAGCCAAATCGAGATTGAGTTTTCAGTTTTTCAAAACAAATGGAGATTTGAGGCGCAGCCATTGACAAGTTTATGGGCGGCATTAGTCGAGGTAGTAGATCTTAAATATTTCTAGCATCTTTAGAATTTCCTTATATAATTTATCAAAAACACCAGGATCAGGGAGAAAAAGTGGTCCAGCGAACCAAGCGGTGGCCCAGAACGTTAAGCGGCTGTTTACTCAGAATCCAGGCACTTCGGTTCGTGATATGGCAGCAAAAGCGGGAATATCGAAGTCAAGTGTTCAACGGATTAAAAAATTTTACAACCTAAGGAGCAATAAACTACAAAAAGTACCTGATAGGTCAGAAGAAAAGGACGCCGAAGCCAAGAGGAGAGCTCGAAAACTGTATCGCGATTACCTGCCCGAATTTGATTGCGTGCTCATGGACGATGAAACGTATTGCAAAGCGGATTTCAAGCAGTTACCTGGACACGGATATTATACTGCGGTTAGAAGGGGTGGAGCATCCTCTAAATTTACCTCCGAAAAACATACCAAATTTCCAAAGAAATACATGGTGTGGCAGGCCATTTGCAAATGTGGCCTTCGAAGTAAGGAATTTGTGACGGATCGCACAATCAACACCGAAATTTACATCAGAGAGTGTCTGGACCGGCGTTTGCTGCCTTTTATACGTCAACACCAAGGTTCAGTACTATTTTGGTCTGACCTAGCTACATCTCACTACGCCCAGAGAACGATGTATTGGTACTAAGCCAATAATGTCACTGTGGTACCAAGGGAAGCAAATCCTCCGAATTGCCCCGAACTTCGTCCAATCGAAAAATATTGGGCTTTAATGAAAAGAAACCTTAAGAAGACCAAACAAACTGCGAATAACATCGAAATATTTCGACATAAATGGCGTCGGGCATACACTAAGGTGAACGAATGGTCGGTAAAAACCCGAATGGAGGACCTTAATAAAAAAGTGTATAATATTTTTTAAGTGTATTTTTTTCAGTGTAATTAAAATTTTTATTTATTTTGTAATGTTCACTTAATAATAAACTGAAAGAATTTTTAAAAAAACATCATTGGTTTTTTTGCAATAAAAAAAAAAAAACAAAAGGACAGTTATTTCTGGGACAGTCTTTACTACGGACTAACTATGATCCAAACATCCTTCCGAAGCACTTTATATTCCTAAGTAGCGACAACTTTTCAGGTCAGCATTAGAAAAGTAATGAAAATATTAGGCATGAGCAACAAATGTGACTGGTGAGTCACCTCAACAAAACTTGAAATTTCTTTGGTGAAAAATCAGCCGTTGCTAAGCCACAAAGTTTTTATTAGCTCATTTGCAAGACATTGCGTATGAGTAATGTAGATTTGATATATGCTTCACATTAAGTATACGCTGCACCTTCCCGCCTAATAATTTTTTCATGAAATAAATGAGCGAAATTTCTTTTTATACCCGATACACTTTGTGTCGAGGGTATATTGCGTTTGTGTGGTTGGGTGTAACACCCAGATCCAGTAGAGATAGACCATATATGTATGTATATAGAAATGATCAGCGCAACAAGGAGGTTCGATTTAGACATGTTCGTCTGTCTGTCTGTATGGATACAGTTTTCGTATGGAACCCAAGCAGCAAAATAGAGCGATTCGACCAGCAGCAAGTCGAATCGACCTATTTTGGTTGAAAATACCCTATTTCTGACCTATTTTCCGGCCTTAAATATGACCTAACTTAAAAGTCCGTTTCGAAGGTCCAAATTACCTCTATTCTACCTATTTCATGACTTCAAAGTCGCTTCGACTTCCAAGTCAATTTTTGGTCGAAAATAGGTAAAAAATTCCCTATTGAGTGACTTAAAATTGACTTAACTTTGAATTCCAAATTAGGTAATTTTTCAAGGCATACAGACCAATTTTTTGACTAAAATTCGACCTTAAAGTCCGTTTGACTTATAGGGCGAAATAGGGTCAAAAGTTGACTTATTTTGTTGCATGCTTCGACTTCAAAGTCGAGCGGACTTGATTTTTGGACTTCATAGTCGGTTTGACTTTAAAGTCGAAATAGGTCAAAATAGGTGGAGCTCCGCCATGTTTTTCGAATGGCAAATTGAGAATTATTTTTCTGCATATGTTTTTTCTTTAAGAAAAACAATTTTTTTCAAGCAATTTTTATTTAATTTCCATCAATGAGAAAGCCCCTTAAAAATGAAGAAGTAGAAGGAACACTTTCACGAAAAATCTCAGCGGGCATATGTTTTTGGGACTTATTAAGCGCAAAATAATTTTTAATGAAGTCCATATTTTATTTATTATTTATTTCTTAAGACACACGAATAAGAAAATCTCTCGTTCATTTCTGCTTTCGAGTAATACGAATGACTGAGTAAGATATTATGTATTTATACTTTCTCTGTTACTCTCTCTCTCTCTTCACTTTTTTCGTTTCCTTTTACGTTCTCTTTCGTTTTACTCATAAGTCCAATTAGGTCGAAAATTGGTCATTGCGACTTCTTTTCGACTAATATTAGGTAAACGGACTTCTTTTCGCCCTGACTTTGAAGTCGAAATGCCCTATTATGACCTATTATTACCGCCAATCGACTTCCAATCTATTCCCCACTTACGTCGACTCGACGTCGAATCGACGTAATTTCGACCTATTTAGGTTAGGTCAAGTAAATATTCTGACCTAATATAGGTAAGAATTTACCAATTTTCGACCTATTTTGCTACTTGGGAAGGACTTGAGCTATCTTGACGAAATTTGGTATGCGTGATAGTGAGAGCATGAGTAAGAACAAGTTCGAGAATGGATCCGATCAGACCATTTTTAGGGGTACCTCCAGTACTAGGCTCTGTCACAAAGATCCCAAAAAACTGCCTAAAGTCGGAATTTTTCGAAATTTTTCAATAAAATTTGAATTTGAGCTTATTTTAAAGCCTCCGATTAAATTTAAATAAGAAAAACCAGTGCGACGAGACGGCAAGAGGGAATAAATTGAAAGAAAATCGAAATGTTGAGGCTCTAAATGGTCTTTAAAACCTGCAGTTGTCTTAATGGTAGTGGTCTTGGGGCCTGTTTAAAAAAAATGGCCTCTGTCGGGTATTGTATTATCAGGCTCGCCTAAAGCAACCTTACTTGTTTATATTGCTTGAATATATTATTTGGTTAAAAGGATTAATTTAAAAATATCTCGAGAATTCGTACGCTAATATGTGTGACTCATGGAAAAATGTAATGGGCGGGGGCAGTACAAATATCCCTCATTAAATCGGCGCCTTTCGATCATTTTGCCTCATGGGGCTTGAAGAGGAAGTCAAGAAGGCAGAACACCCAGTGTAAGATTAGGAAAAATGTACAAAACCCCTATCATTTGTACCTGTATTATTGATTTGATGACGAAACTACATCAATTCGACGTCTTATAATAGTGCGTTCATGACTCTACTGCTTTGCTGGCAGTACATTGCCCTACTACGAGTATTTGTTTAGCATAAATTTAAAAGAATTATGAGTGGTTAAATGAGAACGCATCACGCACTCTACGCAATCGTAATGACATTATAGAACGGAAGGCAGAACAACGACGTGCCCAGTGTTGCTTACGCGTTTTTTCGTCTACGCCATAATTAAAAGCCAGGACACAGGACACCATCAAAAATGCATGAGGTCAAATTTAATGAAACGTTTCCCAATTCTTTAGCAATGCCTCCCCCAAAAGTAAACGTTCTCCGACATGACGTCATTAAATGGGATATAGCAGCATGTGTGTTAACTCAGCCCAAACAACATCGTCATCGACACCATCCTTAATAAATAAAAAAAATAAAATAAAAAATAATAAAGCTCCTTTCGTGGTAAAAATAAACGAAATCGTTGCAGAAGAAATTCGTGTCGTCGTCAATAATTATTATAAATAAAGTTAATCACGACATTTCACTTCGGCCCAAAAGCATTAACAGCCATGTGGTTGTTTTGTGGCAACGGGTGCAATTAAAGGATCCTGTGGATTTCCGAAAAATTTTATTTCACAATGCAGAGAAATTTTTTGAAGAAAAACAAGCAAATATTTTCGCTCCATTTCTGGTAATTAAGCACGATTTAGCAGAAACAATTAAGTCGTTTTTCCGCATTGAAGTAAAATTCTTGACAGGATTTATTTTTCTTCTGGATGTGCAAAAATTTCTATATAATAAGAGGCAATTTTCTCAAGAATTCCACAGCTCTAAAAGGTTTCCCGCAGCTCTCGTGATTTGTATCAATTTTTGTTTTTAGTTATGTCACATATTCTTAAGGGCTCTAACCCGTTATAGATGTTAATGCCAAGCCAATCCGTTTGTACAGTGTACCATGGTCAGGCCAATAGAAGGAATCTTTGGAAGAGTGCGAAAATTTTTCTTCTTTCAGTATTATGAGAAGAGGAATCCAAAGAAAATGATAAAGTTTGATGCCCTGGGCAAAGAGCAAAGGACATACTGAACATTTCGACGTCCCCTAGAAGAACGTTTGTGTCCCACCAAGGTAGCTTCAAGTAAACAGTATGGCATCGGCTATTGTCGAAAGTACGCACAAAGTAGCAATGATTAGGTGCTTTGAAAATAATTCCTCTAGTGTGATAATCCCCTTCATAGATTATGCGTGGATAATCCTCTGGGTCTGGGCTATGTACATAGCTAAGTATAAAATTTGAAAGACGAATGGTATTAAACTTTAAACCATCACCATTAAACTACAAACACACGGACATATTAATATAATATTAGATAAAATTTATAAGATTATTAGAATTATTGAACTCTTTCAGGACAGTTGCACTTTGGAAACCTATTGGGAGGTACTATTTGTGCCCAAAGCTTTCTCCGATCGCCCGTGTCACTGAAGTTTTATTCCTGACGACGGTCATATAAACTAATCGATGTTTATATGGCTATATGTGGAACTACATATGACCTAAGCCAACAATTTTGAAACCCAAAAAAATAACCCTTTTTATTCAAAGAATTGATCCATTTTTAGTCTTAATTTTATAGTCATCTCGGAAATATCATGGAAAAGAAGTCCATCCATATCCATGTTCATTTAGAAATCCTGAATTCGATCTTCTATGCTCTAGTGGTAACATTTTCTCCGGATTTAGACACCATCATCAAAGCCATCGCTCAAGGCTTTTATTTGGGGTGCTTATTTATTCTATATTCATTTTTGAGTCCATCGAATGATAAAGGGGAAAAAATGCCCATATTTGATTTTGCTGGATCGATTACATTTTAATATTAAATCGATCTCGAAGATCGATTGTGGCTGTTGTTTTTCTATTTCATATAGTTTAAATATATTCCGACAAAGTTCTTCACTTCCTGATGATTTTATTATCCGATCGTTATTTTATAATTTCAGGGTTTAAGCCTTCAGCCTCACTGGATGTAGAATAAGAAAAGCTTTTTGGTGTTTTTGTTTTTTTTTTTTTATTGAATAAAGGTACGAAAACATTTACAGGGAAATAGTATTTCTAAATTTACTGAGATTTGTATTTTGATGAGGAGCCTTCAAAGTAACAAATCAAACTCGATGAAAAAGAATTTTACCAATTTTTTTTTAGGATATATTGAATTTTTTATGTTAACTTAAAAGTGTTTAAAAACCATCCCAGAATCATGGAAAACTGTTTGATATTTCATTAAAAGCCATAGAAAATTGTAGAGTGTCAGCAGTTGTGTGGATCTACACTTATGTAGGGAGAAATAGGTACGAAATTGTGGCTCCATTTCGTTCATATATTTTCATTTTCGATGATTTTGATGAATATCCAGTGTCAACTGTTTCGAAATAGAAATCTTTCGGTCGGCACGACGTATGAGCAATGAATATTAAGTATACGTTTGGTCTCATGATACAAGAAAACAAGATAGCGCCACTTGAGAGAGGAAACGTCACAAACTCAAAATCGCGATTCCTTGTTGTTGTTTCCCATGTTAAACCGGCTTTTTACTTTTTTGAATAGCATGGGAAACAACAACAATTTCTCGCTCAGTGACGTCACAAACTAAATTTTCGGCTCTCAGAGAGAGCCTCAAAATAGCGGTACTGAAGTGGCGCTATCTTGTTTTCTTGTATCATGGTTTGGTCTATTATTTGAGACCTGGCAGCAGAACGACCAAGAGAGGAAAATCAATAGAAATAAAAGGAATCGAAAGGGAGAAGATTCTGATGAGAGGAAATTGAGATCTCTTTTGTCTTTTTTCAATCAAAAGTTGTCACCATAAAGTTGGTAGTGTCGGTGTTTATTCACTAACTTGAGGCTGATCGGTCGCAGACTCTTTCAAGGCCTCTCTAAGCTCAAAGATACGTATGGAACGAACTTTGGTCGGCAAAAGCTTGCAGGCTGAGATAACAAAAATTGATAGAATAAAAGTGCTTCCCCACTTGGCAAGTAGAAGAGCTTTTAAAAAGTATTTTGCTTTCGCTTCCCAAGTTTGGTTGATCAAAAAGCATTTTCAGCAAGCAAAATTGTTCTTGATAGAAAGTTTTAGAGCAAGTAAACTTGCTACTTCAGGAAGTCAAAGTGCTTTACTTGACGAGTGAGGAAGCATCTTAAGAATAAAAAAGACAAATAAAATTAATAAAAAAGTAAGTATAATTGAAACAGTCCGATGAAGTAACGAGTTAATCCTAAGAAGATGGAGGAGCTGTAGCACAGTTGTTTCTAAGAGATTTCGGGACACATTATGTGATGCAAAAATAATTGTTCTGATAATCATGTTCCAAACGTGGACATCCATAGCCGTTGTGGAGTTGCGCCAGTTGAGAAAATCCGGGACGCAAGGGTACGCTGGTATGGTTACGTCCTGACAGCAATTGAGAACAGCTTGGCAAAAAGGACTACAGACTACAATTACCAGATTGCGACGAGGACGTCCGAAACAGCGTTGAATGGATACAATAAAATGGGACGGACTTCCTCAAATGATAAAAACCGACAGAAGAAAATGGAGGAACTGGTCGCGTTTTGCGGACCCCAGGATAGACCGGGAAATTTAAACACGCAAGAAAAAGAAGAAGAATTCATAAATAAAAGGATCTCTCAATTAAATTTTCTAGGTCGGATTAATATTTGCCTTTGATGAAGTTCGACACGTATGTACTTTGAAAAAAACGTGATGTAAGGGATTGTTCAATAAATTTGTGACCTACAGACCATGGCTGTAATTAATAAAGCAACGCTACCAAATGTTTTCTTAGGTACCTACGAAATTCTATGTTTAATTAACATCGAAATCCATATCCTTATTTTCATTTAATATTTGATAGTGTCCCTTTACAATTAGCGGAAAGCGTCGAAAGTCTGACGATATATTATAAACTAGTTTTCTTTACAGTTTAAGAGAAAGGCTATTTCCTTAAATTTCTGTCTCATTGCATCGTGAAATACATATTTGAGATTTTATGATATAATAAATGTTATACAATGTTCACAATATTTTACTCTTTAGGTGCAGATATTTAAAAGCCTAGCTTTCAATATTTCATATTTATAATTTTTTTTTTTTTTTTTTTTTTGTGCAAATAAAATTTCATTGAAGTATTTAACATATATATGAATTTTTTATATATTAATTTAAACGATGAACATATACACAAATATTGCATTATTTTCAAATATTTCTTTTCAATTGATTCATTGCTCTAAAAGATTATTTTTATTTTTAAAGATTTCTTATGTACTTGTCTAATTGGATGTCGATTTCACGGTGGTAATAATTTGATATTTTCTTTGTCAAATTGGTTTTTAAACAATTTTTCATCTATTTTTCTTTATTTATTTATCCTGTTTTTATGTATGTATTCAGAAGTGTTTTGAAATGCGTATATATTTGAAAAGGGTTTTCAAACTTTTCGTGCAAAATGTTGGTATAACGATAAAGTGCGATCACTTTTAAATACTAATGATTCTTATAGCTAATTAATTAATATTATATATTTTAATAACGCGAACATAATTCGAATTGATTTTTCCTCTAGAATGAAAACCGAAAACATTTAACATACTATGCAATTGAGTGCAGAAAGGCAATTGGAATAGATTCCACGATTGATTTTCTCATTTTAAAAATCCATTTTTATATACGAATAAGCGATGAACGGTACCACTGTGCTTAGCAGCGAGAAGACTACATTCGCAATCGCTTGCAAGGCAGCTGGAATAATATGAAATGGCAGTTTATAAATGAGAGTTTATTTTGGAATAAACAGGACATACCGCTGCCGCTGCAAATATCGCGTGCCGTGTCCTCAACGTATCCGTTTTCGGTGTCGCACAAGCATATTTTGGTTTTGCTCGAAATGAACTTGGCTACACCAATCGTCCGATTTGTGTTCTCATACTGACAGACCATGCCATCCTCGCATTCATTGCTGCTATTGCATCTGTGACGGAGTCCTGTAATTGCAACGAAAAATAAAAGCAAAAAAAAAAACCAAAAAAGGAAAATCAATTTTTGAATTAAATCGGATCAAGCATTTAAATAAACCCAAAAGAGTTCTCTATTCTTGAAAGGGGGAAAAAAAAATCTTTTCAACTAACTTTCAAAATTTAACAAATTGTAAAGCGATTAAATTATTCACATCAATTTCATTCATTTAAATTGCAGAAACGATGGTATTTTTTAATTTGAACGTATACTTAATATTCGTTACGTATACGACGTGTCTTCCAACAATTTTCGTTTTAATATTTTTTTCAACTCCTATCACTTTTGAGTTGTTCATTACAAAAATTTAATAAAAAATCTAAAAATGAGGAATAAGTGTTTGAAGATCTTTTTCTTAATAATAAATAATAAATAATAAATTTTTTTTTTGTTCAGATCGAAAAGCCTGCCGAACGGTGCTTTGAGGCAAATGGTGGAGAGAAATGAATAATTGACGATCATTCTACCGATTTCTCTTTGTATATGGGACAAAATTATTTTTAATGTCTATACTTCTGTCCCTGTCAATTAAATTCAGTTTTCATGAAGATAGAATATTACCAAAACTCCATTTTTTTTTTGCTCGCAAATTGCAGTAACATTGTTGTCTTTTTTGGCAAGACAAGACAAGGCAAGACAACAATGTTACCGTAATTTGCGAGTAAAAAAAATGGAGTTTTGGTAATATTTTATTTTTTTCAATTTGACTAGAGTATTTTACTTTGTTATGAATAAATTTTTTGGTACAACTAATTTGTTATTAATTTGATTTTCTCCTTCATGAAAACTCAATTTCATTGACAAGAGACAGAAATTTAGGCATTAAAAAAATTTTGGCCCATATATTAGATCTGTTCACATCAATGTAACATCCTGAATGGACAAATCGATCTTCCATCTTTCTGTCTGTCTATTTGATTATTCATGTCATGTTTTCTTACCAAAGGAGTGGACCTAACTTGACAAAACTCCGTATGTAGATTTAATAAGACATAACTGAGAAGAAATTCGAGAACGAACTTTATAGGATCATTTCTTGAGATACCTCTAGTACGAAGGCCTTGTACAACGATGTACTTTTGACAGTAATATATCATAAAATTTGAACTCATTTTGAGGTCCTTAATGTTATTTCCAACATTTGAATATTCGGGATTGCGAAAGGGGAGTTTTCTAAAGAAATTATATCTCTAATAATTAAGTCCTTATTTATCTCCCCGAAGTAATGCGAAAACAGTTCCGGGGAAGAATAAATCCATGGAGAGGAAAGGAGTATGGTGGTTTGGCCGGTAGAAGTCCGGCACACCGGTATGGCGACATCCTTACTGATGGCCCATGATGGATTCAACACGCCCCACCCGCGAAAAAAAAGTCCTTATTTATAATCATTTCGTGAGTATTCAAAGTCAACCGATGAACTTCTATCCTGTTCATACGTCTTCTATGAAGAAATCGCTAAAGTTGGCATGGTCTAACGTCCGCTTTTAACCCATTTTGTATCAAATCCACTGCGGAAGGGTATATTTTTAGAATGGAAAATTATATTCTGAAAAAATTTTAATCATCAAAGGACATAAAACACCTTCACCCGGTTACACAAACGAATGTATTTATTTTATTCTTTAGATAGTAACTCGTTTTGTTGTTATTCGAAATGAATTCTTGAAATTTCTTTTTTTTGCCTTTTTAAATATGCAAGGCAAGCCTTTCGAAAGCGTGTGTGTTCTTTAGTAAATATTCTGTAAACATGGCAAAGCGTGACGTTGAAGGGGAAAGATTTTCTTCTTCTTTTCTATTTAATTTTCATTTGAGCTAATTTCTAATGACGTAAATCGCCGTGTCACGCCTGTTGCAAGAGCAAAGCATAAAATGGGCTGCCCGTTTTTTTTTACATTTGAAAAATTTTTTACGAAGGCAAAAACTTTTATAACATGAACAAGTGTGGTCCTTCGGCAAAGGTAAACAAAGAGGCAAACAATGCGACGAAGGAGAAGCTCAAGAGGCTTAAAAATAAATATAAGAAAAAATAAAAGAAATTACTCGGACAGGTGTGGCAGGTGACACAATTTTCATTTTTCAGTTGAAATTAATGAAATGATTATAATTATTTTCAGCTCCAAATTGTTCTTATTCTATTGTTTTAATATCATTATTTTTCTTTCCATGTTTTTATTTTTAATTTTTAATGAAATTTATTTTTGTAATTTTTTTTATGTTTTTTACTTTTCTATTTTGAATGAATTTATTTTTAATCTATTTATTATTTTATTTATTTTAATTTTAATTAATTTAATTTTATTTTTTTCTGATTTATTTAATTTTTTATTTTTCATATAATTTTTATTTATGTGTTAATTTTTTTTTTCTTTACTTTACCTTTAAATGTATCTGCGCACAGTCCATTAATTGGTGGTGAATCATCGCCGCATAAACATCGCATTTTGTAGTCATTCGGATCGCGAACACAGCTCGCTTTATCGAGGGAGTTACAGTCTTCGTGTGTGGTACATTCGCGTCCTTTGACTGCAAGAAAAGAGGAAAAAAAATGAGAATAACAAAAAAATATATTATTTAATGTCAAAACAATAGACAAACCAATATAAATTTAATCTAAAATGCACGTTATTCAAACTTGGAATTTTCGATTCATTTATCAAATACGACAAGTCACGAAATTTTCTTAGATTTTTGTATGCTATCAAAATTTGACAAGAACAATTCGCGATTGCAAAAGCATTTGTTGGTTCAATAATGTCAGTGGAAACTATTTGCCTTAAGATATTTCACAACAATTATATAGGAGAGGTTCTTCTTCTATTTTGATTTGAGTCAAAGGCTTATTGTGTCATTATTTTATGAGGGAGTTTATTTTTCCTTTCAGATTTATAAGTTCCTTTAAGGACACCTTCTGGTCTAGAGCACAAAAATTAAGGGTTTTTTCATGATTTTTTCTTGGTATTAAACCAAATAAAAAACGAGTTTCTAAATTTGCAGGATTATTGTTTAATTTATTGACAATCCGAAAAAAATGTTGTTGTATTTTTTTTGTTTTTATTTCTATTTTAAAAATGGCGGCGAAATAGACGCTTTTTTATAGAGTACCTCTGTGGCGTACACGATTTCGTAAGTTCGGGTTATCCGAAAAAAAAGAAAAATATTTATTATTAATCAGAATAAATGCGGCTATCGGTTGAGCTACAACAAAAAAAAAAACCAAAAAAAAATTGACAAAATGGCGCATTTTTTAATTTAACACATCAAAAAACGCCCTTTTTTTGACCATTTTTTAATGAAAAAATATGAAATTCTTGAAATAAAATTTTGGTTGTAGCTCACCCAATAGCCATTGATATTGTGAATAACATATAAAAATTTCAGACGAATCGGTTCGATGGTTTTTTTGTTTTCATGTACGCCATTTCAAAAAAAAGTGGTTTTGAGATAAACGCCTTCAAAGTTGCTTTGATCAAGCGCGCTGCCTGCTGTCTCCAGCTACTAAAACGGCTGTAGCAAAGAAAATATTGTCAATATCTTCACGAAACTTTGCCAGCATATTCTTAGAAGTCTATTCTTCCAAAATTTATTTAAAAAAAATCAATTTTCAAAAAATTTTAGACCAAAAGGTCCCCTTAAATTGAAACCGCCTGCTGTCAGGACATTCACATAAGATTGTGATATTTTCACAAAATATATGTAAGATCGTTTGCCACGGTTCAGTTGGCTCACAGAAGGTAGGTAATAGTGCGTTTCCATATAGTATTTAAGTCTGAGATGTTTAGCTAAACACTTCGAGCGTTTCCACTTATGCGAGGTTTTTAAGTTTGACAGCTGTTTGCTTATTTACAATTGCAAGCAGTGCTGCCATCTGCAGGAAAATCACTTAAAGGGGAAAAGGAGAGATTTATTGAAATCGGCAAAATGTAGGGAATTTTTTGTATATTCTTAATTATTAGATATATTTTGAATATTTTTTCTTGTAGATCAATTAAAACGACAAAATAAACGTCTCGTCGCGTAGAGTTGGAAGTGGAAAACCCAGAAAAATACTACAATTAGAACCAGAACTGAAAACATAAAATATAATTCAGATTCATACAATACAAGATTATGCCTTGCGCATATTAAACATTTTTTTTTCGAATTTTCCTTGTTTAAAGAACTTTAAGGAATTTCTTGTAGTTTGTAGGGAATTTTTATTTTTGCTTTTGGCAACATTGCCATCGTTTTTTGTTTTGATTTTCTTTTGACAGTTAGATATACATGAAATTCCGATACGATAAATCAATTTTTTCCTATCGATGAAAGTGCTTATGAGGTGTTTATGCGATAAACACTTCGTTATCGCGTTTAACTTTTGTATGGCAAAACACGAGTTAAACACCTCGTTTAGGGCCCTAAACGCGCAAACGCGACTTAAACACCATATGGAAACGCTATAAGATATTTTGGGACCCATCATGTGCTTCATGAATTCTCCTACTACTGTCAATTTCTATAATAAGGCCCGCATCTGAGCAACAATCTGTAATCTGATGAGATAATCGGTTTGGAACAAGGATCGACAAAAAGTGACACAGAGTCTTGGAAGAGAGCACAGCAACTGCTAAAAGTAGAAGACGTTGGAAGCAATCTGGAAGTCTGTTAAGAAAATAGCCAAATGAAACATAATAGAGATTTAAATTGAATAAATATACTCATAAATTTTCGAACGTTCCACGCATAACAAGACCCTAGTTTAACCACTACTAAACAAGTGTGAGGGCAAAAATTTAGTAAGCCTTTGATGTGGGAAAAAAAACCTCTTATTGGAACTCAATTTTGGACAAAGGAATAACCTAAGAAATCATGCAGTGAATGCTTTCGTCACATGGGTTTATAGTTTATTAAATACCCTAGGGTAGAAATTATTCTCTCATAGATTTTTCCAACACTAATTTCTTGTTCAAGAGATCCCGACATCTCCAAAAAAATCAATCCATTGACCAAAAAAATAAAAGCTTTGGAGCACTCACGAGGAGCACACTACACTAAAAGAAATAATCAAATTTTTTTAAAGGATTGTATCCTTTAGACCACGTAAACCGGCGAACTAAGGGTCATGACCAGGGCTCGGATATATATGCATTTATAAATTTAAAGCATACTTTAGGGGGGAAAACTTTTCTTACCAACATTTTGCGAATAAGTCTAGTGAAGTTGAACTTCAAACGGCTTTTTTACCTTCATAAAAATTCTTATTGAAGTTAAAAATCTATTTGAATCTTAACTTTATGTGAGTTGAACAAAATTTTTACTCCATAAAGTATGCTTTAAATTTATAAATGCATATATATCCGAGCCCTGGTCATGACTCATGAGCCTTGTAAATTCTTCGCACTTTCCCTCGTTGAGATCATTGGACTTACTTAAAAATATGTGCTCGCCATAGGATTACAATCTTATTCAATTTTCATAAATTTCATACCAGTTTGGGAGCTGTGGGCAAAGAATCTTAAAAAGGGACGAAAGATTTTTTAGATTTTGGCTTCTTTTTGCTACAGTTTCTGTTCTTCATATCTAAGGCTAAATCTTTCCCTTTCGGAAGAAAATGAAGATTTAACGGTGTACGAGAAATAGCCTTGATTCGAAGCAAAATAAAGGCGCAACTTAATTCTCGGCCACACTTTTCGATATCGATTTAATATTGACCTGCAGCCAATTTAGTAAAATTAAATATGGAGTCTCCCCACATTTAGCAAGTACTTTCAGGAATACAGTGTTATATAAAAGCAGTGCTTCATATAATAATTTTTTTATAATAAAATCAAGAACAGCTTTAGACAGAGAGAATCAGAATAGGAGGACTGAAAGAAGACCCGATTGCGTAACACATCAATTAAAAGTAATTTGATACACTTTTAGTCCTTGTGATCCTTGATCAAAACGACTGTCTTGAAGGTCAGAATGTCTCAAAAATGAAAATCTAATTAGCTCAACGATTATTCGTAATTGCAAAATGAAATTCCGAAGCTTAATTATGACACGTTAATCCACGAAAATCGACGTTGATCCTTATCGGGAACCGCGACAACTGACTTGCGAATAAAAGGCAATTTTATTCAAATTAGTTTTTCACGCAAAGTTAAAGGTTACAAAAAAAGGCAAAAAAAAAAAATAATTCCTTTTATTGCACTAAAACACAATTATACAAGAGAGATGTTAAATCGGATAAAAAAGAAATGGCTACCCTAGCTTCCTTTACGGTGGCTAACTGATTTTTAATTGAGAACGCGTCCAACGATTTCTTTTTTCTTTTCATGTTAAATTTATTTATACAATTCTTTTTATAAAGAATTTTCGATTAAATGACTTTGATTTATGATTTTGATTATGGAAAATGCTTTTCTTTCTGTTATCATTTCGAAGTTTTTTGCTGCTTATTTGAATCAATATTGATAGTCGGTGGAAATCACGTTCATCATGTTATCATGTCACCCTTCAAATCAAAGTTTTGGAAAAAAAAAACAAAACAAATTATGTTGCCATAGTGAAGGAAACTTGACAATCAGGAAGCATTATGATTATTTACAATGACAAAATAAACGATGAAATAAAACAAACCCTTTTGCTCACAGTAAACAGAAAATTAATGCCCAAATACGAATGGACTCAATGTGTTCAGACGACTGGAGATAGTTTTTTAGGGAATTCACCTCCTGAATGCTTCGAAATAGGACTAAAATTCCCTTATATGTAATTTTAAAATCTTCTTAAAACAAAAAAGCTTTCCCCCTCAAAATATCTCTACGGGATCTTCTCCTCCAAGTCTCCACTAAAGCCATGAAATTCTAGTTAATCTAGAGGGCCTCCTTAAACTGGAAACTGCGGTTCAGACTCTCAGTTTTTATTGGTTTTCTTATCGTCGGTCGATGTTCATTTATAGGCCGTTTACATATGCCATTTTATTCGCGTTTTATCAACTTTGCCCGTTTTAGCACTAAAACAACTTAGATTTTTCCCGTTTTATCATAAAAAACTAAAACGAGAAACTTTCCTGTTTTAATTTAAAACAAGTAGCTAAATAAGATAAATCCTGCTTATAACTGCTAAAAATATCGAAATCTGAGTGTCATCACTATAAAAATGCAAGACATATGGTAATTGAAATTTCTAATTTAAAAATTGTGAGGTTGTTTCCACAACCAATGTAGAAAACGAACACAATTTCAATAATTGCTTCTTATCTAAATAACAATATTCACTCATATTTCACGTGTTAAGCAAACAAAAGATAACTACAAAATGACAAAACGACATGTGCATATGTAAACACCCCGTTTTGACTTAGTCGTTTTAGCTTAAACGAGTAGCGCTAAAACGTATATGTAAATGCCCTATTAGATAATTAATTTTCTCATCTTATTTTCAAAAAATTTATTAGACATATGGGTACCAAATTAAAGGAAATCGATCCAGCATTTTGAATAAAATAAAAAATTTTGGTGTTAATTGACATTTATAAAAAATTATTTAGAAAAAAATTAAATTTTTCAATTTCATTTGGCGTTATTTTTTAATGTCAATTTTTTCAATTAATTGTAAAAAATAAATTTTTCAAACATCATTAAGTTTTTTTCAACCATAAATTTCCTTGGAAGTAAATTTTTTGACTTTTAAAACTTTAAAATAAAATCCATTTTTTTCACATAAATTTTGGTTTGTTGGTATATAAATCCAATTTGACTTTTATCAGCATTTAAATTCTTTTAATTTAAATAATGTTTTCTAATCTAATTTAAATTTTTAAATTATTTAATTTTTGATCCGGGGAAATTTTAAAATTTAAATGTTTAAAGGATACATTAAATATTTTAATAATTTTCCCCTTTTATTTTTTAAAATTTTATTAATTTTAAAATATAAATAGGAAAAAATTTTACTACCACCATTCACATAAAAATGGGATCGTAAAAAATTTTATTAAAGCGATGGTAAAACAGGACAAGCCTTTCAAACTTAAAGCTCGTATTTCCGGATAAGCGATGTAAAAATTAAAGAGGGTAAAAAGACAAGATTAATTTAACTTTTGTTAAGCCTCTCAAAAAAATAATACTTATAGTGGGATAATTTTTTGTGTATTTTTGGATAGGGTCTTAATCGACCAAACATACTTTATTAATGAAAGATGTTGCATTCGAGGCAAAATTTTTAATCACTACTACTTAGCAAAGATCATTTATACACAGTACTTTTATATGCATTGTACGATTTTTCATAGATAATTTAAAATGTTAAAAACGTAGCTACCTTACAGATTAAAATTTATATGCAATAAACGGACCCACCAATTTTCAAAAAATTTATTTCATAACAAGAATTTCGAAAGTCCTTAAATGTTATTTGACTACCCAACAAAATCAAGACTTTCCGTATCGAGGAAAAACCGACAGAAACCACTTTCAGACTATCTGGATTATTCAAAGAGCTCAACTTTATAGCAGTTTCATTTTTACTGAAAGCCTAGCCTTTGAATATGCAACATATTTTTCTTTCACAAGGTATTTTATAGGCTAAATTTGGAGCCCTTAAACATAAACTCTGACCTGACTCCAAAAAAAAATAATGATTCCTGTGACAGAACCAAACCACCGGAATCAGTTTTCAACTTGATTTTTTTTTCCCAAGTTTTTCGTAATTGCAATATGAAATTCAACGTTAATAACACAATATTCAAAAATACAACGACTTATTTAACCAAATGACTTGCAATAAAAAATTTTAAATTATTTTAAACATAATTAAAGTTTTCTAAAAAAAAAAAAAAATAATTCTTTTATTGCACTAAAAAAATCAATTACAAGAGAGATTAATGGTAAAAAGAAATGGCTACCAGTCTTTAACTACTATTTTTATATAGAATCCTCAAAAATTTCTTTCTTTTTCATTCTTCAGATTTTAAATTCTCATTTAAAAATTTTAATTAATGACTTATTTATGATTTATATGAAAATGCTATTCTTTCTTATTTTAGTTTTCGTCTTATTTGCATTATTATACGTTGAAATACGTTTCATTTCGGTCATATTACCTAAATCAAAGTTTTTAAAAAAAAAACAAATATGTTGCATAGTAGGATTGACAATAGGAAGCAAATTACGATTATTAATAGACAAATAATAAATGAAATAAAAACCCTTTTTTTAAGTAAATCAGAAATTATGCCAAATAATAGAAATGTTAAACGATTGAATAGTTTTTTAGGTTGAATTCACCTCCAATGTTCAGAAAAAGACAAAATTCCCTTTAATTGTTTTAAAATCTTAATAAACAAATAAAGTTTCACTCTAATAAATCTTGATCTTCTCTCAAGTCTCCAAAACAAAGATAATTCTATTAATCAATGATGGCATCCTTAAACGACACTTTCCAGTTTTGATTGGTTTTCTTACGATGAGCAAATAACGTGATATTATCTTTAGATATATTAATTTTCTCATCTTATTTTCAAAAAAATTTATTAGACATATGGGTACCAAACTAAAGGAAATCGATTCAGCATTTTGAATAAATTTGGTCTAATTGGACATTTTCATACCAAAATGGCTTCCAAAGTAAAAAAAAAAATTGAAAGTTTTTTCAGAATTTTTCACTTTGACCGTTTATTTTTCCCTCAATAGGTCAAATTTTTACCATCAATTTAATTTTGCCTAAAAACACATACAATTGGCTTTCAAACTGCATTTAAGTTTTTTTTTCTACAATGAACCATTATCGTGGGAGAGTTATTTTTCTCGACTTACTGCCTAAAAACTTTAAGGCCCTATAACTCCTCAGGGGTGCATTTGCGACCCCTCCATCCCATACGATTTTTGGTCGGTCTTGACCCTACCTATCACCTCCTTTCGGATATACATCCTTATGCGAAACACCCTGTATATCCTTTTTATCAAGCGGTTTAAATATCAACCTGTCTGTATCCTTATCACTATCCATTTACAGTCCTTTTCTTAAATTATTTAATTTTGTGATCCGGGAAACTGCAATATATAATATATAAATGTAACTCTAAAGGTATACATGTAAATATTTTGAATATTTTCGATTATTTTTCTGAGCACACACCTTTGTATACAGATTTTCAGAAGGGTATGAAATTATGGAATAACACCGATCGTGTCAAAGCTTGTACTAAGATTCGCTGCTGATATTCATACAATCATATATATTTTCTTTAAATATTAGCATGCATACTTTTAGGGTCATTTTGAATCTATTTGGCAATAAGATACATCAGAGGTATCTCTGAGGCACAGGCACACATCGATTTTGATGGTTCTTCCCAATTTCAGTACAACAATAGTTGATCGATTGTCCTCCAAATAGATTAAAGGGAATCAAACTTCTCATATTTATCTTTTCTCTCTAACCGCAACCGTGATCGGTGTATGTAAAAGCCATCTAAGGAATTTAAATTACAATAATAATTATTTATATCGATTCTAAGGAATCCAATCTCTGTAAATAAAAAAAATAAAAATAAAAAAAACAAATTTTGGTCTCAATTTGAGACTGTTAGAGAGAGAAGTGCGCGTTGAGTCATGTTCTTGAGGATCTTCCTTTAGAATTTGAAGAGAGAACAATTGAAAAACCTATATAGAAAAATTTCTTTTAAGAAAAAAGTCTTTATATCATTGAAATAATGAAGCTCTCAGGCATATAAGATCGAATTGAGAAAAGCCTCGATTGATGGGACCTTCACTTACTTATTGGTCCGGCGGTTGCTTGCGGCGAGCTGTTACTCTTTCCAAATGTCGTCAGAGCCGTCGAGCTGACACCGAAGAGCACAATAAATACGAGAAAGAGCATCGTCAAGCTTCCACATTGTGTGTATTGTCGAAGGGGCTGCATTTTGGATACGCAAGAAATTTGCTTCTTTTGGCTTTTTGCAAAGAGGAATAAATCCTTTTTTCTGTCTTTTTTTTTTTTTTTTTGTAATTCTTTTACACGGCTTTAGCTTTAACGTTCAACACTAGTTTCGGAACTTTAAAACCAAGACAGGAAATTACTTTTATGCAAATTTTATAGAAATTTTTTGAAATCAATCGACGTGCACAGTCACGCAGCAAGGTCCTTCGAAAAATCTTCAAATTCAAACACGCCTGTAGCCCAAAGCCGTCAGGGAACGTCTGCGCACACAGTTCAAATTGTAGAGTTTCTGAGGAGCGACGTTGCCACCAGTGCGATTGTTTCCACTGACGGGTGTACTTATGGGCTCAATTATATGCTCCCGTATAATGCGCCAGAATTTCAATTCACTGCCCATAAAAAGCCGATAAAAAGTCACCTTTTATTTCGATTCGCAATTTTATTTTGATAAAATTTATTTAATTTTTTTTTTTTTTTAATATCTCCTAATGAGTCGTTTGAAATTGATAAGCCTTTGGCGTGATGATCGGTGAGAGCGGATATTTATATATTTATATATTTTTATTAGGATTTTTCTTTTCTCGACCTTTTAGCTCGACGTTCCGCGTGCAAGTGAATTACTTTTTGGATTACTCAAAGTTTAAGTTCAGTTCTTTTTTTTCCTACAGCAATCGTCTCAGGCAACGGGGGAGAGCCGTAATATCAAGTTCCTCACACAACAAACAATCGCATTCATACTCAACTACTCGTTTCGCGCCTAAGTTTCGGCTATAAAATCTTCTCGCTTTTCTCACGAATATACACATATATATATGAATATATATGTATGTGTATGTGTATATATGAAAGTGTTACAGCTAGGACTTTTCTTTTCTTACATTTTCGTTAACCCTAGGTGCCCTCGCATGCACGAAAGAGGGTGATTTACTTTGGAGTATGTTGACTTGGATTCCGTGAGGCGCATGATTGCCAACGCGAATTTTTGCGCGACCTCGCACACGACCTCGCCGCCATCGTTCGCGTCCTCGGCTATGGACTAGCATAAGCTCTGTTTCTTTTAGCCTCCTCCTGCTAAGTAGTTGACTGGGAGCTGACCTAACATCTAACCGAACCGGACTGGCTAAATGCGGCCTGTACATGAGCAACAATAAAGCAACAATGGAAATCAGACGCCGCCGCCATGTTCGCCTATGACTTCGCATGCAAAAACAACAAAAAACAATGGAAAAAAGGAGCACTTCTTGAGTCAAAAAATCCGAAAAGACTTGTGTGCTTAGCTCTAATTACAATCGTTGCTCAACGCTTTCGCTTTTCCCCATAGCATGGTTAAGCTATATCAGAGCTCGCTTTTATGGACTCCCATTTTATAATACATGGGTATGCGAGGTTGCTCCATTCATGGGATTTGCTCGGGAGCTTCTATTGTAATTAGATGTGATTTTGAAGCTAATGTCGGGCAATGGAACATTAATCACGAATGTTTTTAGTTTTTAAATTTTTTTTTTTTAATTTATTTCAAAGAACCCGCCACACGAAGAAAGCATTTAAGCAACAATTGTTTAAGGGGGTCTTCTCATTGAAAACCCGTTTTTTGGACCCTTTTTAAAAAAATTCTTATTTGAAAACGCAAAGAATAATTGAAAACTTTTTTTATTTATTGTATTACAAAAGGTTCAAAGTAAATAAAAAAAATTTTTTTGCCTCGATACGTGGGCTGTTCAAAAAGTAATGAGACTTCAAAGTTGGTGGTGAAAAAAAAAGGTGCCGTCACGGCGGCCACGATTCCGGGTCTCCGGAGCGTCCGAAATGGAAAAAAAAAACGGGGTTATAATCAGTATAGATGTAATTCTCGGGTGAACCTCAAGCTTAATTTTGTGATTTTTTTTTGACAAAATGGCGGCCATTCAAAAAAAAATTTCAATTTCGGGCTTTTTTTTTGTAGTTTAGTGTAAAAAAAAAAATAGTAAAAAATTTTTTAAAATTATGGTCGAGGTTCACCCGAGAATGGTGACAATTCTGCGTCGATTCCACTTTGTTTCATGAAAATCGGTTCAGTTGAACTGGAGATATCATGGCCGCCAGTTCGAAAAACGTGGTTTCGAGATAAACGCGTTTAAAGTTTGAAGCAACGCAAAAATTACTCGTTTTAGCGCAGATCTTGCTCGACAAAGAAGGCTATATCCTCTAAACTATTTCGAATTTCAAAAAATCCTTTTAGGGGCATATTCACAACTACCCAAGCTATAAATAAATGCAAAAAAAAAAAAAGTCGAAAAAAAAAGTTGCTCAATGAGAAGACCCCCTTAATGTGTACAGTTTTAGAGTCACTGGATTATTTGTATAATCTTTTAATTTAAGTATTTTTTTAAGGAGGTTTGACACAAAAAAAAAACCACTCTCAGTTAAATGAGAAAATTATAATAATTTTTCATTATTTTATTTTGTCCACCATTTGTCATAGAATTATGCTCGAATAACAGAAAAATATAAATAATATATGAAGTGTCAAGTGTGAAATTTTTCTTGAAGCTTCTGACAGCCCATTTCGTGTTAACTATTTATTTATTTATAGAACGGTGACCAGTGCAAAAATGAAGTCAAAAAATGTTCGTCACTTTGTCAGGCTAGCTTATTTTTTTTTTTTTTTAATTTTTTTAGAAAGAAAGGCAACAAGGTATTTTTTTTTTCTTGATTATCATCGATTTTGTCTTTCTGAGGATAATATGAACTATTTTATTTATTTTTTTTTTAAATGGCCTCTGAGAGGAAAACAATAACGCCCCTTAAATATATCATTGTCAGAAAAAAAGTTGCCTTCATTTCGATTTCGATTTTACCAAAAATACCAACACAAAAGAAATATGCAACAGAATTTCGAGATTGACCCCAGTAGGAATCGTGAGACATTTTAGAGGTCATCGCATATAAACGAAATTTTAACTATAGTTCCTGAAATAATTTGATAAATGTAGGAAATTTGTATATTTTTTGTTGCTAGATTAGCTACGGGTCAATTTTAAATCGCTCTCGATTAGTATGGCCGAGAATTAAGTTGCGCAGTTTTTTTTTTTTTTTTGTCTGGAAAAACAGTTTAAAATTTTGTTTTCCTTTCTATAACAAAGTTTTAGTCTGAAATATGTAAAAAAAATGGACCTCTTGTAGTAACTGACCTGAATAAACTCCACGTAGTACACGTACTGCCTTACACATTGGTGCACAGTATCCAAGATACAGAGCTCCACTACCACTCCAGTGTACCCATCTTACATCATCATTGGGCATAGACCGAATCGGCGAACCTGGGTCGAGTTCCGGTGCAATCATCACCTCATAGATGCCACAGTCCCCACGATACTCCCCGAAGGGCCGGACCTAAATAACAGGGTACAATAATCTAGATAAAGGATTGAATACAACTATATATAGTATAGCTATACCACTCCAAAACTATGGTCAACCCTGCGTACATTCGTCAAAAGGTTCATGCACTTCCAATTTGACCCCATACCCGAATTATGTATTGGTAGACCTATGGCTGGGGTCCGCGGGTTTGCCAAGCCCGAAAATCATAAATGATTCCCCCTGCGGGAACGCTGCCTCTACTATGGGGCCTCCCGAAACCTTAAAAAGAACTCAGTATAGTTTTATGTAGAAAGATGACATATCAACCCTAACTTAAATGAGTATTCCCGGAAATTTTTTCCCTAGAAAAGTAATAGGGAGAATTCTTGCTCTCTTTATATTCCCATCTCAGTGTGTTTAGAATGGGAAAATTTTTTTCAAAAATTTCCCATGAATATTTAGAATTGGGCGATATATCTGTTGAAAATCTGTTGTTTATGTTTTAAAAAGGGTAAAAAGGAAAAAAATAATAATTGTTCACGTTTTGGAGAGTTCATTTCCCAAAACTTGAACACCCTGAACTTCAATTAATTCACGTTTTCCAATGTTCAGGGTAACAGAGTTTGAGACGTTTTGCTTTTGAATATGCTGTCAAATGTTCATAGTCACTTTTGAAGTTTTTCCTACAGGGCTTATTAGAGCAATATCCGCTTGAATTTAAAATATCATTTACAAGTCGCAGCACAAAAAAAAAAAAGAAATGTTCTTGAAGCAAAACCTTTGCATCAACTTTTGGCCAATAATTTATTTTGTCGATTGTAAAAGTATTCGACTTCCTGAAAATATTTCGATACGCGTTAAGGTCAGCCAAATCGGTCAATATAGTTCCATTACAAGAAGAGGTTCTTATTTCAGAACGATTTTATGAATTTTCATGCCTTGAGAAAAGCACTAAAGGCGAAGCCAAAGGATTTTTATGTTTTACATACATACCTTTGTATATACATATATATATGTATAACCTCATAAATAGGCTTATGGTAATAAAATTATTTCATTAGGACCTCGTTTTCTTTAATTGAATTCTCCTCCTCTTTTTATTGCTTTAGAGAGCAGATTAATTTCTGCTCGAAAGAAACTCCAGAAAAATTTGAAAATTGGCAATTTCAAAATGTAACGAAATCGCGTTCTTTTTTCAGGAAATCTTAGCACTGATTAGTCCTAATCAAAGCGGAATAATTTTTCCAAAAAAACAAAAGCAAAAAAATAAAAATAAAAAAAACAACAAATTTGCATATTCGTAATTGACTTCACGCACACAACTCGTCTATAAATATTAATTTCTTGAGGCTTAGCTGCAATCGCTCACGACTTCTGATGGATCGGAGCGGCTGCCGGCAGTGTTTTTTTTTTTTTTTTTTTTATGAATTCCGGAGTTGCGTTTTAGGAGTTTGTTTGGAAGAAACAAGAAAAAATGGGGAACATCAAGGCCGTTTAAGAGTATGCGAATGCTCTTGAGAATTCGAGAATTTGGGGGACCACGTTAAGAGGCGAAGAAAGTACTTTCACTCAAAGAGTAAATCTTATCTTTTGGCGGTTAAAAATTTTAATTTATTGAATTTTAGTAAAGGCGAAATTTTACTGCAAAAAATTTGTTTTGCAATTCAAATATATACCATCCAGTAAAGGGTTAATGCGAAAAAAAATTCTTTCTACTCATTTGATTGTATATCATGCAGTCAAGGGTTAATAAGACCATTTACTGCGTAAATTTTTCTCTATTTACAAACATATAAAATGCAGTAAAGGGTTAATAAAATCATTTATCGCAAAAAAATGTCTACTTATTTAATACATTATGCAGGAAAGGGTTAATAAAACCATTATGTGCGAAAAATTATACTTATACAATATTTTATGCAGTCAAGGGTTAATAAGACCATTTACTGCGTAAATTTTTCTCTACTTACAAACATATAAAATGCAGTAAAGGGTTAATAAAAGCATTTACTTTGAAAAAAAAATGTCTACTTATTTAATACATTATGCAGGAAAGGGTTAATAAAAACATTATGTGCGAAAAATTATACTTATACAATATTTATGCAGTCAAGGGTTAATAAGACCATTTACTGCGTAAATTTTTCTCTATTTACAAACATATAAAATGCAGTAAAGGGTTAATAAAAGCATTTACTTTGAAAAAAAAATGTCTACTTATTTAATACATTATGCAGGAAAGGGTTAATAAAACCATTATGTGCGAAAAATATACTTATACAATATATTATGCAGTCAAGGGTTAATAAGACCATTTACTGCGTAAATTTTTCTCTATTTACAAACATATAAAATGCAGTAAAGGGTTAATAAAAGCATTTATTGCGAAAAAAAAATTTCTACTTATTAGACATATTAGCAGGGCAGGGTTAATTAAACCATATGTGCAAAAAAAATTCACTTTTATAAATATATTATGCAGTCAAGGGTTAATAAGTACCAGTTTACATGCGTAAATATTTCTCTCTATTTAACAAACGATAATCAATGATAAAGGTGTATAAGACATTCATGCTAAAAAATAATTCTCATCCTTAATGGACTTACTAGCAGCATGGGTAATTAAACCTATTGCAAAAAAAAAGACCTACTCTTTTAAAATATTAAGCAGTAAAGGGTTAAATGACTACCTTGCGTAGGTTACGGCTTTTTCATACCTAAAATAGTAAACCCTCAAAAAGGTTTAATTTTAACAAAATACCGATCAATCAATGAACACAGTCTCCCGTGTGAGGCTCTCAAGGACATTCGAGTGCTCAAAAAATAATTCCTGCCGAATCCCTTCAAAAAGGCTTACCACACACATTGGCGTACATTCTTTTGGAAATAAAAAAAGGAACCTACTCCCATTTAAGAACAGTTGAAGTCTAGAAAGAAATGCTTCAGAAATTTTTGACACGCTACCTTTGCGTACGGTTATATTTGTCTTCTTTCCACCCAGAACAGAACAGCGGCTGGCCCAAGACCAATTACTCATACCTTTGCTACTTTCAGTTTTCACATTTAATATACCTATGTACCTTCTGCAACAGTTGGAACAAAATAGTATGAGGTAATCCCGACAAAAAAAAAGTACGCAATTATTTACATTTCTCACGCAAAACTGGCACTGCATTAGCAGACTCTGACTTTGTTGGGGCCGTAATTAAATTTAATACTTTGTGAACAAAGTATTTCTTTATTTTATTTCATTTTATTTTTTTGAGTTTATTTATTTACTTCTTTTGATGATTTTATTGTAAGCTTATTTCGAAATTCCACGCCTGAACCGCCTAGAGATCTGCAATGAAGAATTTCAACAAAATTGAGATTAATGAGTACGGCAATGCGCTTCGCTAATTCCATCGGTATACGTATGGTCGGTAGGCACGCATGGAAATAGCTTTAACTTCGGTCACGTCGTTCGGTAAGCAAACGATTATGTCCTTGCGGTTTTATAGCAAAAAAACCAAAAAAAAAAACAAAAGAAAACAGTAATAACTTCTTTAATGCTTCAACAACACAAGTCGTTGCTTTCCCATCTTTCGTGCGACATGCACAATCGTGTCACCAGAATTCTTTAATTCCATACACTTTCAACGTTTAATTGGCTTCCTGCAGTTTTTTCCCCCCAACTTATAGAAATTTAAATATATGTATGCTCTCATTGGATCGCTACAAGCTTTCTCCCAACGTTCGAGTGGAATCTTCTCTCGTATGCATGCTTTTTCGACCCACCCCTATCGAATCGAGTGGCGAGCCTTTTAAAGTTTATGCCTTATGACTTTTCCCTCACCTCTTACACAATTACTCGCACACGCATACAGACGTATGTGTACGTAAATGCACACAGTTCTTGGTCCTTCAATTTTGCCGATAGCCAAAGTGAATTAACCTTTTGCCAAAAGGTTACCTTTATCGCTTCGATAGTAATTTTAGCTTTAGCTGAAGTTTTAAATTATTGGTTGCACTTTCAGCTTCGAAGCTCCGAGACTCCCTGATCCTTGCCGTATCGAGCGTGCCGTATTCGTTTATCCGAGTGTAACGTTCGGCATTACTCAAGATAATGGTGAATACAAAATGGATATGGAAATTATCAGTATCGAGGGGCATTCGATTCAGTGATGTCTGTCTTTCTGGCCATTGGTTTGTCCGATTATATACTGTGTTATTCTCAAAGATATGGAGGTTTTTGGTGAAAAATTTGGCATAAAAGTTCAAGAATACTTAGACATAAGAAGAAAGCGTTCAAGAATGGACTTGACCGGACCATTTTTAGAGGTACTAAAGTCTATTTAATTTAATTTAATTTAATTTAATTTAATTTAATTTAATTTAATTTAATTTAATTTTAATTTAATTTAATTTAATTTAATTTAATTTAATTTAATTTAATTTAATTTTTAATTTAATTTATTTAATTTAATTTAATTTAATTTAATTTAATTTAATTTAATTTAATTTAATTTAATTTAATTTAATTTAATTTAATTTAATTTAATTTAATTATTAATTTAATTTAATTTAATTTAATTTAATTTAATTTAATAATTTAATTTAATTTAATTTAATTTAATTTAATTAATTTAATTTAATTTAATTTAATTTAATTTAATTTAATTTAATTTAATTTAATTTAATTTAATTTAATTTAATTTAATTTAATTTAATTTAATTTAATTTAATTTAATTTAATTTAATTTATTTAATTTAATTTAATTTAATTTAATTTAATTTAATTTAATTTAATTTAATTTTAATTTAATTTAATTTAATTTAATTTAATTTAATTTAATTTAATTTAATTTAATTTAATTTAATTTAATTTAATTTAATTTAATTTAATTTAATTTAATTTATTTAATTTAATTTAATTTAATTTAATTTAATTTAATATTAATTTAATTTAATTTAATTTATAATTTAATTTAATTTAATTTAATTTAATTTAATTTAATTTAATTTAATTTAATTTAATTATTTAATTTAATTTAATTTAATTTAATTAATTTAATTTAATTAATTAATATTAATAATTAATTTTAAATTTTAAGTTATTTTAAATCCCTTAATATAATTTCTAGAACTCGAGTGGGCGTGGTCAAAAAGGTGGTTTTGGGAAAAACTTTTTATAGTTCACTGTTGATAGTTTTTTAAGTAAAAATTCCAATTTTCAAAATAATTTTAATTATTTTTAATCTTATAAGAACAAAAATTTTTCCCCTAAAAGTTTCCCTTTAGACTTTTCTATCCCAAGTCTCTGCTAAAGGACCATCAATTTCTCTTCATTCAGATTCCCCATAAACTGGCATTAGTGTTGCAGCCACAATTCTTAAGAAAATTTAATGAAAGCCTGCATTTAGGCTTCCATCACAATCATTATTGCAAAAATTTTTTATTATTTTTGGGCGTGGCATTAAACTTACTTTTAGAACAAGTTTAACATTTAACATAACAAACCCACCCATCCGATCATATGGTAATGGAATTTAGGAAAAAATGAAGAAACTTTCAAACAAAATATTTCCTCAATCAAAAAGCCGTCTTCGGCCTCAATTCGTATTGAGAATGCATATCAAGAACAACAACAAAAATTTATACAAAATATTTAAAAAAGGGAATAAAAAATGTTATCTTGAAACTTATTAATGTCTCCACTTCCATATTTTGAGTGTTATTTACAACTTTTTCTTTATTTTATCGGAATTTCAATCGTGTAATCAATATGAGCTCGTCACGAACAGTGCAAAGAGAACACTTTTGGTAGTTCAAAGTTCGAATTTGATATTATTAATAATTTCTTTTGGTATTACTCACTTCAATGATATTTTCTTGATGCCTAATGCGCTTTGATGGGAATGGCACAAATCTCTTGCCATAAAAATTCTGAAAAGGTCAGGCGATAGACCATTCTCGGTAGCTTGGTTGTTCAGGCGGCAGACTCCCTTCGCTCTTGCTAATAATTGAGAGATTCAGTAAGCAAAAATGGGTGTACCTCAAAGCCCACTTACCGATGTATGTAGGTGTAATTTCTCCTCGTCCATTAGTGTGATAAAAAATTATAAATCATTTTCGAAACACTCAGATCCTCTTCCCGTTGCTAGTTTACATAATTAAAATAAAAAAAAAAAATTATGTTGCTGCCGAAAAAAAAATCCCCTCTCAGTGGTTAACTTTGAAATAGAAATTTAACCTGAAACCTCTCGATTACTCAAATTACATTCCTCGTTTTTATGCTAATTTTCAGCAATTTAGAGTACTACTTATAAAAGTATCACGAAGAGTAGGTTCAGTGGGTGTACCAGCTCTTCTATAAATGAAGTTGTGCGGATATCCAGGTTTGTAACGATGCGAGTGCTGAACGCCCACCATTTTTTTTTTTTTTTTTGTTCTTCGCTTTTTACTTTTTGCTTTCTTCATTCAATCCGATGAGTGTAAATAATTGTATAAAGCTGGAAGGAAACGATTTGAATCCATGTACTCCATACCAGCTAACAGAATTATAGGGCATTCAACATTGAATTCGAACAGTGACTGTTGGACATGCAAAGTTGCCCACTGCTCCTAGATATGTATACATACATATATATATATATATATGTACATAAACGCATGCATGTGAGACCTCGCGAAGCATGGCCGAGCTGGTCATCGAAAGTGTTAGTTGTGGGCCAATTTTTCCTTTCAAGGAATTCTTTCACTTTCACCTTAGATGCAGAAATTGATGACGACGAAATGCTCACCTTGCACGCTATCCATGACATCATCAAGTCAAATGATATAGAAGAATAGTGTTTCGATTATTTGGCGCCAAGGAAAAAACTTTCGCCTTCTTATGACGAATCGAAGGGTGTAGGGTTTGGCTGAAAAATTGAAGCTTCATTGGTTCTCATCGTCATTCTCGTGACATGCTTTTCAATCGGTGGACAATTTCAACACAAAAAAAAAAAAAAACACATAAAACGAGTAATAAAATAAAGAACGAAAAGAATTAAAATTTGTGCATATAAAGTGGACTTAATGCGTTCGCCCGCTGTTGTTTCGACGACAAGGCAAGGCGTTGATTAAATATGGAGGCCTGTACGTACTGTGTGAGATTACTTCGCAGTGATTTGCGTGAATTATTTACTTGGTTTCTTGAATCGTAATCGGCGATTTTTCGAGCACACTATTAACCTACTGTGCCAGTATCTGGGACCATAAAGAACGCAATTATCAAAGGTCAAAGGACACGACACAATCATTTGAAAATGAAAAATAATGCCCAAGGAGGGGAAAATGAATGAATATTTGTCGCTTTCTTGATTTAGTGAACTTTCTCTTGAACTCTTTCATGGCTGATTTTCAAAGTCAAAAAGGACGCCAAAGCATGGAATTAAAAATTCTGATGTTAATTGAACGAAACTTGTCACTTAGATGGGTGAAAAATGAACAATTTTGATCAGTTTAGTCCATTTTTCAAACTTATTGTGGGTTCCATTTTATATTAGTTTCATAGAAAGGGCCTTTTTTCCTTCTTAGGGCCGTTTTCTCATCTTTTTTTTATCTGTAAGTTAAATTATCCTGATGATAATTTCATACAAATTTGATTAATAAGTCAAAGAAAATGATTTTTAACCGGCAGATAGAGCTTAAAAGTAGGATGAGAAATCAGCCCTTAGTGTTGTAAATCTCTACTGAGGATAGGGTCAAAGCTTCTCGATAACATCCGGCTTTGACTCCATTTTTGTTGTGCCCATTTGGTACTCTTCTTCTTAACCCTCGTTTACCTCTTTTCGGATTCGCTCATGCATCTCCTGAGGTATTGGTAAGTGATCTTATCAGTCTTCTGCAGGCATTCCGATCATGTCATCGCTGAGACCCATCCTTGCTGATATTTTTTCGTCTAACCGATCCACGTATTTTTCTGTCTGCCTGTCGTTCGATCTCTTGCTGAAACAGTGGGGAATATTGCCGTTCTGGTGGGGTTCTCCGCGGCGGTCGCCTTTGAACATGGTAATACCATCGCATCTGACTAGTTTTGGGCGCTTCAGTGATGGATTTTTGAACGAATAAGCTGCCTCGGATATGCTTGCTCTTAATGTTATCCAATTACCCCACACTATCACACAGCTATATGAAAGCGGAATACTTTTTAGCTGAACCTTCACCGGAATATCGTGAAAAGTTAGGTTAAGTTAGCTACATATAAGTTTCTTCTAAGTTCGTGCACCATCTGGCATGTTATCCTCGAATCTTGTTAGTGGTGGAGAGATCTTAAAAATACCAGTTTCACCAGTGGACAGCAAACAGTTGAGACTTTGGAGACTAATGGACCAGTTTCTAAGCCAACGCAAAAGGTTGAGGCACTCATACAATGCGCAGGCGAGGCAAGCTATGCGCACAGCCAGGTCAGTTGTGGGCGGTATTCGTTATCGCGAAGAAGTTTGGTGCGACCATTTCAGCAATAGATCCTTCTGATGCATTAAGGCTTCCGGGTGTTGAAGGATTCTTTACTGCCAAAGACATTCCTGCTGAAAATAACACTCCCGCCGTCATTCTCAGCATTTTCATCTCAGTCGGGGTTCATTGGTCTTGGTCCATTTGGTATATATTATTCCTAACAACGAATTTAAAATATTACTGCACTGCATAGCTGGACCACGAAACATGTCAATAGCATTGTAATCTCGCTTAGAAACCTTTAATTTCTTCTTCTTCTTTTCTAGCGTGTCCTTTCCCGGCTTATACCGGGGTCCGCATGTTTTGAATTTTTTCTCCATTTTCTTCTATCAACTGCATCCTCGATTCTTAGATCAGTTGCTTGGAGGTCCCTTTTCAAACTGTCTAGCCATCTTTGTTTTGGTCGTCCTCTTGGCCGAACACCTGTTACCTCAAGCCTCAAACCTCTCTTTGCCAAAGTGTTCTCACCAGCATCCAGTACGTGTCCATACCAACCTTTTATTTGGAATAAGTAAACATCATAAATGATATCAATAGTACCAATGCATATAAGTCAGAAGCGTTTGAGATTGGAAGTATTCCTTTGCAGAAATTGAACACTTTTCTTGCTACTCTGTAAATCGTGACCTCTCCGAACTGAAAAAAGTAACTGATATGATGACCGTGTGATATATTTTAGATTTTAATAGGTGACTCACCTTTTCATCGTTATTTCATCGAAAAAGCTTGTCTAGTTTTCTTCATCTGTGTCTCTCAATGATACTTCCGTTCCACGCACAAATAACAGTATTACAAATTTATTAAAGACCTATTGAAGACTGATAAACGCATAAGCGAATAAGCGATTACGAATGGGTTCAACAAGAGGTTTTAATGTATTCCATATTCTTATCTACAACTAATCCATAATTGAGTTCAGCTCGACAGTATAATAAGTTTTAAGTTTTTACAGTGCTCTGGGTTCGTTTTGTTGCGCCCCACTTGCGTTACTCGTAGCCGAAGCATCATCATTGATGCACATCCATTGATTTTCATTATTTTCCTTCCACAATGTTACCTTATTGTCACCGCCAGTCACGGCGAGAACATTACCCGTCAACGACCAACTAACACTCCAGACAACATCATCGAACGTATGCAATATGGTTGGCGACCACGTTGTCAAATCGCTACTATTCCATATTATAACATGACGATCCTGTGACGCCGAAGCGATTTGTGAACGTGCCAAGCCAATCGATGGTGCCCATGCAACGTCACGCACCCAATCGGAATGTGCTTCTAGACGATTCTCCTCAACCCAGCGATCGTTTTCTTCACGCCAGATTTTAACATAATTATCGCAGCCAGCACTAGCCAATCGCTTAACGCCCGCAGAACGTGCCGTCGATGCCCGTTGATCGAATGCTGGTTCCGGCATCGTTGACGAACACCACGAAACCGCATTGCAACCTATTCGATGAGCATTGGAAATCTTCTTGCAATCCCACGATCCATATTCTGTATTGCATGTCAATATGGATATGGATCCATCCGAGCTTCCACAGGCCAATACTAAACCATATTCTGCCGGTGCAAACGCGACCGAATTCACCGAAGAGTCATGGTTATTATACTCATAGCTACAAAGTAAAAAACAACAACAACAATCGTTGACATCATCATCATCATCAAATGATTGACTTACAACTTGCTCCAGCTTGAAGCGCCTTCCTTCCAAACGATTACTTTCCGGTCATAGGAACACGAAGCTAAGATATTGCCGAATTTAGGATGAGCCCATGCAACGCTCCAAACTGGTCCTTGGTGTCCTTTCAGCTCCGCCAGCAAAGCAGTTCCGTTTTTGACTTCAAAGATTTTGACGGCTCCGTCCGAGGAACAAGTGGCTAAATTCAATCCGTAGTAGTCGAGGACGGCATCGTGAATCATGTCCTCGTGACCAGTCTCCACTGTGTTTATTAAACTAACCATTCTGCTTGAAAAACTCCAATCCAAAATAGTTTAATCAAACGAAACAAAGTGACGTGGAAAAGAATGCCGCAAACAGCTTGAAGTGCTGCCAAGAGAAAAAAATAAAAATACTAAGTGCAGGGTCACACGATGAAACATGTCACACAACTTAACCGAGTGTAAAAATTATCTGTTCCAATTTTTGGTGCGGGCATTAGTCTGGACAAAAATAACGGAAAATTTTCCTCACGTGAGAGGCTAACAATATATGCCTCTCTATCTATCCGACGCATTCAAATATGATTTGCTCAAATCGTGTTTCATAGGTGTGACCCTGCACTATAAAAAGAACATTTATATGCCATAAATCACGGCATTAAACTCTTTTAAACGAAATTTAGATTAGAGTTTGGAGTTTCGCGGGTATTAGCGAGGAGGTGGTGGTCCTTTTCTTCAGTTGCACTACCTGAACACAGATTTTCTTCCAACCTGTTCTTTAAAAAACTTCTTTATGATGACTTCTTCCTGTAGCAAATTTAGTTTCCGGTCCCTAACGATTCTATAGAGTTAGGAATAATCACCAAGGTCGAAATCTTAGAACTTTTAGTTTCCAAGAAATCCTAATACAGGAAAAATCTCAATTATAAATAATCTTAAACACCTTACAAGTCTAAAAATTCGCGAAAAATTCTACTGTGAAGACCAAAGATGTTTTAAGAACTCTTAAGCTAATTACTATAATATAACATAAATTCAATCCATTTAGAGTAATTAATTTATTTATTTAGAAACAATCATGACCAATTGGAAATTGAATCTCCTAGTATTGCTAAACTAAACGAAATTATTGCGAAGCAGCATTGATAGGGTCGATTTTGATTTCAGATGAGAATTTAAGATCTGGGAACTTGGTCATGTCGACTCCAGCCTGCAAAACGAAAATTAAAATTTTTTAATTAAAACTATAAAAGCAAAACGAATACCTCTCCGCCGAACTTGTTTAGCAACTCGCTCCAATTCGTTTTTCATCTCTCGTTCGATGTCGGGATTGGAGTCAACCATTTTTCCGCCTCTAACAGTAGAAAACAGACCGTAAAAAAATACATGAACAATTCGATGTACTTACACGCTCTTCTTTTTGTAGTCCCGCACTTTATCCAAGAAAAGTTGCTGAATTGGATCGGACGCTTTATTTAGCGCTGGAGCGATGATTCCAAAGCTGCGGCGAGCTTCAGTGCGCAGGACTCGTACGCCGGACAAAATTGATTGGGACAACATCTGTATTAAATCGTTAAAAGCGCTCAATTATGTATAATTCTAAAAATTATTATGTAATACAAAAACCTTAAATCCTCTTATAACCACGATAAAAGATGAAATACAGGGATGGACAAAAAAGTCGGTGTATCGATACTGGCGATTTTTTTATATCGATACATCGGGGAATTCATGATATTTTTGTTTGCCAATATATCGTACATCGATCTACTTTTCCTAATAATGAAAGTCATTATTTTTCTCATATAAAATTTATATAAAAATTTACGATGATTCAGATTTTGCATATCATTATTATTTTCTCAATAAAATATATCAAATTACTAAGATTTATGTTCATTCAGTTTCAAATAATTTATGAGTTTTATGATAATATATATATATATCGCAATTACTCAATTGTTATAAAATCTTATATGCCTCTTATGTTAAAATGAACTTTGTGGTTTTTCCGCTTTTTAATAACGAGTTAATCTCAAATTATGCCCTTTTACCCTAGTCAATAATTGACCATCAATTTACTCGTACTTTAAAGAATTGATCATCAATATTTTTAGTAGATTTTATTACATTTATTTTTATCTGAGGCCTCCTGGACCAGCATATTTGCACATAAAATATATATTGATATAACGAAAATCCGATTTTTGTCCACGATAGTTCTTAATTTCTATGTTTTTCCGATTTGTCCATCCCTAACTACAGCACAGCATCGATGGCACAATCGATAGCATTTGACGGAATAGATTGTCTTGGCTCCTAATGGTTCCTAATTCACCTACAGCCAAGCGGTGCTGCCATAGTGTTGGTAGCTTGTAGTTTGCTCTGAACCTAGTAGATTTTTGACATGATTTTGTGATTAATGTTAAGAAATTTATATTTGTAGATACAAAAGTGGATACAGTGGCAAAGCTCTTGACTTTTGAGTGGAAAAGAGACATTTTTTTGTATATGTATGTGTTTCGGTCGATCAGAAGTGAATGGGTAACAAGGGTGAATGAGATGGCTCGTACATGCTTTGCTTCAAAATAAGTGTTAAGATTTCTTTTTGTTTTGAAAAAGTTATATTCATTTTAGTCGGCATTTGTGCTGAAGTTCGTTGAGATGCAACTTACGAATCGAGAGGCTCTGGGTTCAACTCTCTGTTAAGGTCGTGGATGTCTGTGCCGCTTTTCTATAACTGTTTTTCTTTGTTTTCCCATTATTCGGCCCATGTGAGGCCTAAGGGCCAATATTACCAAACATAGTAATATTTAAAAAAATTTTAAAATTAAACTAAAAATTTTTTTATTTTAAATTTCCTTTTCAATATGCAACTTTTTTAAGTATAGCAAAATGTGGCAGCACGCTCCACTGTCAGGGTAGTCAGTCAAATTCACAAATGATTGAAATATTTTTAGAGCATGGAGCCGTGTGCGCGCGATTTTTCATCAGCCTCATATCGCTGTAATCCGAATCCATAAATTAAAGCTTTGCTTGTTTCGTTTTGCGCAGATTTTTTCCGTAAAATTTAGAATGAATGTAATCAGCTGTTTTTCTACGCAAACAGGGCTGTTACCATATCTTAAAGAAAACTTAAACGACCTGCTGAGGTAGTTTAAATTTTTTAAAATATTTTAAATTTCGTTGGTGAAAATGAAAATCAGATTTTATTTTTAAAATTTTTTAAATATGCTTGTATATTGGCCCTAAGTGCGCCATCCTTAATTGTAGCAGCCACACTAACCTAACCTTTATTCGTTTTAAGTTTGTGAAATTCATTTCATATTTTGAGAATTTGTTTGATAAAAAGCGAAAAAACAACCATTTGCTTCAAACCATATTTTTGGTAGATTTTGAGAAGATTTGGTAAAGCATTTCTTCGGGCTACGGCAGCACCGGTTGGATGTTCAACACGTTGGAGCCGTTAATCTAGCTGCTTTTATTCTGTGCGTTTAATTTGTTTGTAGCATCATTTCAAAGGCGGAGGTTTTTGCAAAAATATATAATCTAATTGATATTTAACGTAACTTTTTTTCAGGAAAAATGTCTTCCCTAAATGAGCAACCATCCACATCAAAGTCAGCAATTCAATTTGAAGAAGCAGGAACAAAAAAATTCAGTTCACGCTACGAGTGTCGGCATCTAAAGGAAGTGAAAGAAGTTAAAGCCTCGTTAAATGGATTAAAAAAGGATTATGGAGAGATTTTAATAAAAACCACCAATTTAATCCAAAAGATCACTCAATTAGAAGAAAAATTAAACAAGCTGGAAGCAGTCAAATTTCCAAAGAAAGAAATTACCATAAAGTAAACAAAACGAAACGATTTCAAAGTACATACATATATACATTCATATAAATAAGCATATGTAAGGTCTTTAAGGCTATTCTTTTGCATTGGATAAAAAAAAAAAATACTCAGATAAGCAACAATGAATTTTTAAATAAACAAACAATATATTCAAAAAAAAAAAATCTCTATCGATTGAGAAACTTGAGAGCGAATCGAAATTGCTGCAAAGGGTCAATGAGAAAAAATTCTGTTTCAAGTTGTTGGATTAAAATCGATTCAAGGATTATATTGAAAACGAATTCAATGAATAATTTTCTGTAAAATGGCAGCCCTACCTTCAAAATCGATCGTTAAATTAAATTCTTGGAACTAAAAAAAAAGCCGGTTGCTTTTAAGATTAATACAAGTTTTAGAAGAGAAAGAGAAATCAATTCAGTGGCTTAAGACACGTTTTAATGAAGAGAACGTTTCGAGAGAAACGAGAGAATCCATCGTGCGGCCTCTTCCTTTATTCTGTGTCTAATTGCTAGAACTGTGTAAGTCCGAGTGAGCTTTTTGCGCGAGCACAATTAAAAACATTATAATTTATATGGAATTTGAAAAATATACTAACAATATTTTTTGCCTCTTAATACCAATAAATTATTTCAAAACCTCATCTCCCATGCTCTGTGCAATAATCCATATCAATTGCAATGGCAATGAACGTTCTCATTTAACCCGACTTAGGCTCTTGATGTTTTCGAGCGCAAATCTATAATCAATAAACAGATAGAGATAAATTAAAATGAAGCCAAAAATCAACTTGGATCAGTCCATATTCAACGCTTCATAAGTGCGTGTCGTGCTTCGTTTGGATCGCGGCGGAGGAAATAAAAAACAAAAGAAAAATAAAAATAAAAATTAAATTAAAAAAAAAAATTATTTTATTTTTATTAACCCGCATCGCGTATTATACATAAAAATAGAATTATGTTAAGAATTTTTACTCTTCTTTGTCTTTTATGCACGCTTTTGAATTTCACAGCTGCAGGTGAGTAATCTTTTGAAAGCGAAAGGAGCTATTTCTCTTCGAATACACACGTACGTTGAGGATTACATACGAATTTATATACATATGTATATACATATATATCGGCTTATCAGCACGTATGACCCCAGCTCAGAACAGTGGTTTTGAAGCCGAGTATTTTCTTTGTTTTTCAAGCATCCTCTTCGTTTATCATTGTTTTTTATAATCATTATTTACTTTATTTACATTATTTACCATCTTATTTCCGAAGAATTAATTAGTGGAAATTTGTTGAAACCCGAACGGTTTTGTTATTGAAAAGTGGGGGTTTCTTTTTCTAATCTTGAAATTGAGTATTTTTTTTTTTAGTTTGAATAAAGAGAAAAATTATTTTTCCCCTATTTAAATTGAATAATCGAGTCAATGCACTTTCTCTCATTTGCATCTATTCCCTTGCTTTCCCTTCCTTTTTGCTCGTCTTTCTTTTCTGTTGAATTCTTTCTTGAACTGAGCTTATCTCGTTCCCAATTCATTCGTCTCCTTTTGCACTAATAACTTCGTTCTGGATCATCTAGCCTTTGTATACCCAGCGTAAGTAGGGCATATTAGTTTTGTGGGAATCTTGTAACAGCTAGAACTAAGCTCCGCAGATATAGACAAATATATATGTATATTCTTGATAAGGATCGAAAACTGAATCGATTTAGACATGTCCGTCTGTGGTCGGATCTCCTTTTGAATCGGCTGGACCAATCACGTCTAAATTTGGCACACAGGTGCATATATTCGGCCCCGAGTATGATCATGAGTGAAATTGGGCGATATCCGCCCATATGGGTGCACTCCGCCCACTTCCACCCTCACACATTGAGATTTTTGGTAACTTCCGCACGGAAAGGCAAATTGTAGTGCGTCAATATTTACGGGACGTTGGGTATATCGAAGTCGGGCTTGACCGACTTGTTTATATAGTAAAATTACTTCACATCTCTCTTGACACTTTTTTTACATATACTTCTTGTTTAGAGGAATCGGCATATTCTCAAGGCCTTTTTTAAGTTGTTAAACCGCTTTCTCATCCGTTCATCGTTAATTATTTTTTTTTTTTTATTGATTTCTTTGAAATTTTTCCATAATCTATTTGCAGTTTATTTTCATTATTTGTTCGCTCTGCAAAAGAATTAAAACCATTTTTGTTTAATATTTTATTTATTAAAATATTCACCGATGGAACCTGTCTACAATGAAGCCCTCTTAATTGCCTTTTGCGGTCCGCGCGAAGAATTCTCTTTTTAACGGAATGACACTCAGGTTTCTTGAGTTCGGACTGTATTGGTGTTTCAATTTTCCTTCACTTGGACGCGAAATAGGGTTGAAAATTTCTAAGAACTTTTGTGTTAAAATTAAAAAAAAAACTGATTACAATTAGTCTAGTTTGGGACTAGTTCCAATCTGGTTCAAAAAGGACTAGTTTTAATTTTTTTTTTAAATTTAGCGCCAAAGTTTTTAGAATTTTTCACATATTCTCCGCATAAATTTTCATCGAATTCGGACGTCATGAATTTTTCGATTTTTTTGAGTTTTTGGCCCACATCTCTCTAAACTTCTTCTAGCCCCACCCACAAAATTTATTTTGGTTAATGTCTTATAAGCGTTCAATATACCACTGTGGCAAATATAAGCACTCTTTCTCTGTCATAAAGTAAAAGATTAATAAAACCATTTATAGGGAAAAATTTGTTCACAATCATTAATGTATCATGCGTTAAAGGGTTAATAAAATGTTAACTATGAAAATTTTTTACCAAATTTTGAAAATATTATTCATTAAAGGGTTAATAAAATTAAATATTCAGCGATAGAATATTTTTTTCGAATTTTTTAATATTTATATCATGCATTAAAGGGTTAATAAAACCATGTTCTATGAAAAAAATTTCCATATTATATATCTGCATAGTATAATTATCTGCATAAAGTTAATAAAACATCTAGAAAATTCAATTATTAATATATCATGCAGTAAAGGGTTAATAAAACTATGTTCTAAAAAAAATTTCCTAATTATTTAATATTAATAAAGTATAAAGGTTAATAACATGCTAAAAAAAATTTCCTAATTATTTAATATATCATGCAGTAAAGGGTTAATAAAACCATGTTCTACGAAAAAAAATTTCCTAATTATTTAATATATCATGCAGTAAAGGGTTAATAAAACTATGTTCTACGAAAAAAATTTCCTAATTATTTAATATATCATGCAGTAAAGGGTTAATAAAACATGTTCTAGAAAAAAATTCCTAATTTTTAATATTCATGCAGTAAAGGGTTAATAAACTGTTTACGACAAAAATTCTATATTCAATGACAACGCTAATAGATATCAAAGTTTTAACACCAGAGGTAATTTATGACAGAAATGATCTACAATTAATTACGACAGAAAGTTATGGTAAATTTTAAATTCTCCGTAAAAAATAAATAATCCTCAGTAAAGTTTACCTGAGGTTTGCTGCCACAGACGTCCCGACGAGTCAACCATCGAGGAAAGGGCAATCACATTTACCCGCGAACCAAAATTGTCAAAGCTAAGCAAGTATACGTGGAAATTAAGACATGAATATCATGGATGCCTTATCGAATACACGAAACGTAAACCCTAGAATTTTTAATAAAATAAAAAATTATTCCCGATCTCTGATCTAAACCGTTTCAAAGGTCATCATGGTTGCTACCCAACGTAATATCGTCTGACAGGTCATTGCCTACTGGCAGACAAAGATGGCTTACTTTTAGGCAATGGATCTCAATACAATCCCATTTAAATGTCCCGGGTCAAAAGGATTGCGCCCCACCGCATATCGATGTCAGTGGAGGAACGAACTCCCTTTAACCCAATGCGTGGCAAAGAACACATTCGCGTGGAGGTCTTCAGTGATTTACCAGTTGCTGACCTATACACGGACCTAGAATTTTTTTTTATATCAATAATAAAAAACTATATTCCCCGATCTCTGATCTACAGCCGATCGATCGAAAGGTCATCATTGCGGTGGAACCCTAATTAATAATCGATATGTGATCACGGCGGCGCATTGCCTACTGGCAACACCCAAGGAATGGCGTCTGACGGGCGTTCGATTAGGCGAATGGGATCTCGATACGAATCCCGATTGTGAAGTAGATACCCGGGGCAAAAGCGATTGCGCCCCACCGCATATCGATGTCAGTGTTGAGGAACGTACCGCTCATCCTCTATATAAGCCTCAATCGCGTGGCCAAGAGAACGACATTGCGCTGTTGCGCCTGTCGCGGACGGTCGCGTTCAGTGATTTCGTTAAGCCAGTTTGTCTGCCCTATACACGGAGCTTACGTTCGGCTACATTCGAGAATCGCGAAATGGATGTGGCCGGCTGGGGTCGAACGGAAACTTCTGCATCGAGCTCGCTCAAGCTGAAGGCGACGATAACGGGCTGGGAGTTCAGTCGCTGCAAGAATAAATACACCTCGCAGCGGATTAATTTACAATCGTCGCAAATGTGCGCTGGCGGAGTTTCTGGCATCGATTCGTGTCGCGGTGATTCGGGCGGTCCGCTGGTAATCGAGGAGAAAGTCAACAATCGACCGACACTCTTCCTAGTCGGTGTGGTCTCCTTCGGTCCGACACCTTGTGCTCTGGCCGGTTGGCCAGGCGTATACACTCGTGTCGCCGATTTTAAGGACTGGATTGACAATACCGTTAGAGCTTAAGTTTATAAATATAATACACAAATTAAACACAAAAGAAATTAAATAATTCTTTTAAGATTTTATTTACTTTTTAATTGATTTTCTTTTAAATTGTTTTCTCTTTGTTCTACGGAATTTTAAGAAGTGGTTAATCAGTCCAAACTGGACAGCAACCCATAACCCATTTACACAAAAAAAAAAAAAAATATTTAAACAAGTAAGGGTGTTATAGTCAGGCGAGCCTGACAATAAAATACCCGACACATACACCCATGTTCAAATAATTTTTAATATCAAGAGGTGTTTAAGGCTATAAGGGGCCCCATATACCGATTTTTTTTCATTTTCTTTATGAAAACCGCCCCTTTGCCACGCCCACTTTTCAAAAAAAGTTTTGATATATGATCTATATGGTATACGTGCCAACTTTGGGTCAAGTTCCATTTGAATTTCGGGTGTAGGAGACAAATTTCGAAAAACGCCTTTCTGCCACGCCCACTTTAAAAATTTTTGAAATCATATATTTGCCTTTGAATAAGTGCAAATGTCAAATTTCATCAAAATATTGGTTTTAGAGCAGTTTTTGTGATTTTCATAACAGACCCTAGTACTGGAGGTACCCCTAAAAATGGTCCAATCGGGTCGTCGAACTTAGTGATGTCCCCGTGAATACGCGCCGTGACGCTAGCCATTTCTTTATAACTATATGCTGTATTCTCTATCTCGACTGTTTCTGGGTGTTAGGCACGTACGCACAACCGCAATATACCCTCGACACAGAGTGTGTCGGGCTTAAAAGTCTTCCGACCACTTTTGGAGATAAAACCAGAAATACCAATGGCAACATGAAACCGAGCGATGCATCATCGCGATGAACCCGAATCTCGCTTATCTATGAATCAACGTCACTCTAAGAGCTAAAAGTAAGCTTGACATATTAGGTACAGAGGGCGGGTTAAGGGTTAATGTTTCGAAAGACTTCTTTCGGAAAAATAATAGTTTCTATATAATTAAAGACCATAAATAATAAATAATATAAACTGTCATCAAACAAGATAAAGGCTCCATTGATTTATTCAATTCAGAATAACAACAAAATGGGTCATCCCGACTTAGAAGTACCCTACATTGAATTATTTCTTAATCTCTAGAATACATTAGAAAATTATCGGGTGATATTTCATTTCATTCCTAGTCCTGACTCCATGAAGGGGCCCATAATACCCAAAAGAAATTTCATATCAAAACTCTTTTTTTTTTTGTGAAATTTCCAGAACTGAGGACAGAGGCATACTCAGGGAATGTTATCGGGGAGTTCGAGGCCTTAGAAACTCGAAGATTCTCAAGAAGTGGAAGTGGCTTTTGATGCCTCTAGGCCCAGTGCCGGATTTACCATATAGACAACATAGACAGCTGCCTAGGACAACAGATTGTCATAACCGCCCCTGCTAAGCCCCTCCCGCAATAATTTTCTTCTTTCGCTCCTGATTGATGATGTTCTTCAGTTGACTTGTTCTTTTTTTCAACTGCCCCGAGGTTCTTCAGAGAGAAAGTACCGAGTATTTCGATATCTCTTCCTCGAAGAAGAAAGTTCAATTTACGGATCTTTCTCTGGGACAGACTTAAATGGGACGTTGGCAGTGGCGTGTCCAGAGAAAGAGCGCTTTGAGTAGTGCTTAAGTTTTCCAACAGTGAATATTGAAAATTTAAGATCCATTAAAATTTAATGGAAGAACTGATGAATTCTAAGAATTATGACAAAAACTTTCAAAAAATCTGATTAAACTTCATTGGCTAGTTCCAACTGGTCAAAAGGACCAGTTTTTTAAAAAATTGTAAGTAAATTCTTAGAATTTTACTCACGAAAACTTTTTCAAAAAACTGATTACAACTTAGTCTAGTTTCGGTCTAGTTCCAAACTGGTCCAAAAAGGACCAGTTTTTTTTTGAAAAAATTTTAAAGTTAAAATTCTTAGAATTTCTCACTCACGAAAACTTTTTCAAAAAACTGATTACAACTAGTCTAGTTTTGGTCTAGTTCCAAACTGGTCCAAAAAGGACCAGTTTTTTTTGAAAAAATTTTAAAGCAAAAATTCTTAGAATTTCTCACTCACGAAAACTTTTTCAAAAAACTGATTACAACTAGTCTAGTTTTGGTCTAGTTCCAAACTGGTTCAAAAAGGACCAGTTTTTTGAAAAAATTTTAGTGCTAAAATTCTTAGAATTTTTCACTTATTCTATATATAAATTTTCATCCAAATCGGACGCCATGAATTTTTCGGATTTTTTTGGTTTTTGGTCCATAACTCTCTAAATTTCCTCTAGCTGTAATCTCCTTTCCATATTGCATGCCATATATTTAAATTCCTCTCCTTCATCGCCCGAACAGGTGTCTTCGTACCTAGAACTTTGTATCTATTTTGTATTTATTCATTAATTCCATAAACGATTTTTTGCCCTTTTTTAATACACCATCATAAAGTCGAGCACAACAGGTAGCACAACAGGTCGATGTGGTATTTAAATATCAATAAAATCGAAGATGATCACTACCTACCTATTAATGTTTACCCATTTCGTAGCGTACAATGTACAATTGCCGCTTAAGTAGTTTTGTTTTCGAAAATTCACTCAAATCGATTCAGTCATCTCGTTGAACTCACCGAAAACACATCTTGAAACGTGGTTGATGAAAAAAGCAGCGCGAATTATTTATTTTCTTCACAAAACGATATTAAATCTGATAATTTTAACTTTTTTCCAAGTGCACTCATTGACAAAAAAAAAACAATGTTAATTGTTCAACTTGAAAGTCCAGCGAAGATCGATATTCAATAAAAAAAAAAAGATTATTGACAAAAAAATATTATAAAAAAAATAATAAATAAAATAAAATCGTCTCGAAACACAAGCAAGAGGAAGTGCTTGTTTTTGTTTTTTGTTGTTGTCTTTGCGATTTGACGTAGTTCGGAGCTAGAGCTAGAATATGTTAAAACCGGTGTTAATTAATAGCATTGCCTTCTTGATCATCGGGGGATGTTCAATACACTTATGTACAGCACGTAAGTTCTCAGACTTCTCAGACTTGTTTCAGGTTCTAGTTTTTGGCGGAGAAGAGAGAAATCAGAATCTACTCACGGACAGACGAATAGACGGGCAGAAAACAAACATATGAAGATGATCAAGATAAGAGAAAAGTGTCATCAATGAAGAGCAACAAAAAAATATATATATATTTCAAGTCAACAAAGTCAATACTTAATACGTACATAATACAGGAATTTTAATGAAGGTTTTAATTCAGAAAAAAAATTAAAGACAATGAAATTATTTTTGCTTAAATCCACATTGTGACGATACATACCTTCATATGTATATTTTAAAAGGATAAAAAATATTTATAAATCTGCTTCGAATTTCTAGTATCAGGAGGGAAAGAGAGAGGGAGAGAGGTAGGAGAGAAAGATAGATGGAAGAAATTTGAATATTCAAATAAATCTCGTCATCAAAAAATTTCCTAATAAAACAAATTCTATTAGAAGATGGATAAAGAAAGTCGGCCGTAGTTGGCCGAGATGCCAATTTACGAAATGAGCGGCCCTGGGTTCGACTCCCAGCTGAGGTCGTGGATGCTTGTGTCGTTTTTTCAGTTTCCATCTTTCTTTGTTTTAGTCCCCGACACACTAACCTAGCCTAACCCAACCGAGATAAAATTATATAAGTCATAAGACCCTGAAAAAAATAGGTTCGACTCCCAGCTGAGGTCGTGGATGCTTGTGTCGTTTTTTCAGTTTCCATCTTTCTTTGTTTTAGTCCCCGACACACTAACCTAGCCTAACCCAACCGAGATAAAATTATATAAGTCATAAGACCCTGAAAAAAATTGGGTTCGACTCCCAGCTGAGGTCGTGGATGCTTGTGTCGTTTTTTCAGTATTTCATCTTTCTTTGTTTTAGTCCCAGACACACTAACCTAGCCTAACCCAGCCGAGATAAAAAATTATATAATGTCATAAGACCCTGAAAAAAATAGGTTCGAGTCCCAGCTGAGGTCGTGGATGCTTGTGTCGTTTTTTCAGTTTCATCTTTCTTTGTTTTAGTCCCCGACACACTAACCTAGCCTAACCCAACCGAGATAAAAATAAAAGTCATAAAGACCCTGAAAAAAAATTAAATGGTCAGTTTAGATAACCCATTTTTTTAAAATTTTGTTTTTGGGACCTTTGCTATAACTCTGTTTCCCCTAATAAATGTCCTAGAGACATATCCGTAGAGAAGAATTTTTTGCTCAAAGAAAAGATATTGCATAACTCAGGGCTTTTTCCCTAGCGAAAACTCGGATCCGTTGAAAAAAAAATTGGAGAAGTTAACTGAACAGCCTGGTCAATCTATGTGTATGTCGTGATTATTTCCTTGAGTTTCTTTATGATTTTTAGAATCTTTAATGGGACTTAAGACCACCTCATGCGTCCATACGTCGGTGTTGAAAATTTGTGAAATTTTGACCATTATGGGCCATTGAATGGAGTCCAGACTCGAAATGAAATGAAATATCCCCCGATAATTATCGAATGGTCTTTAGATTTGTTTCGGGATGAACCCATTTCGTTGTCATTGTGAATTGAATAAATTAATCGAACCTTTATCCCATTTAATAACTGACTATATATATATATATATATATATAATAAATATTGTCTTCTAACAATTTCCGATACAAAAACAAAAAAGCTTTTTTAATTCATTTCAATTCTACAATAAAAAAAAAAAATAAATAAATATATAAATAACTTAGTCATAGTTGTCGATTCTAAGGGATTCTATCGATTCTGCGAACTTAATTGAATTTATTTGACACGCGATCGAGTCAAATTTGAATTACAAAACCAAGTACCGGCTATATAAAAAAAAAAAAAAAATATTAAGAAAGCTTTAATAATTTCCGTTGGGCTCATTGGCGAACTAGTTTTTTCTATAACATATACTGTAACACGGCCCCTTTTTTCTTCATAAATTTAGTTTTTTTAAATATATTTTTACAGTGTACTCTCTCCTTGCGGACACTCCCCTTAAACTGTCACTTTTTGGGAATGCTCAAGTGTTCTGCTTCCCAAATAGTTTTCTATTAAGCGGACATATTTTTCGGTCCTGTAGGTGTCCGCTTAAGAGAAATATACACTGTATATATGTTCCGAGGGCGGGTGAATAGGTCCTTGACTTTTGAATTTCCCGCCTCAATAGGCAACTGTCAGTTGAACGCCTGTCAAAATTTGAAAAAACTGCAGTAGTTGATAGTAGACTACCTCGCGCCATCAAATATTCGGGAAATTTAAATAGACAAGGACTTATTAGCCCGCCCTCGTTAACAAAAAACAGTGGTCCAAGGACTATAGAATCATCAATAGGATCTCAATACCGTGTAGTCTGGACCCTAATTTCTTTGAGTTCCCGAAAAATTCTACTCAACAAATTTATAGAAAAGGGGCATGTATTTTGGGACAGGTTATGTTTTTAGCCATATTTTGGACAATAATAAAAATAAAATAAAAATGGTTGCTAGAGGAAGTTTAGAGAGTTATGGACCAAAAATTTTAAAAAATCCGAAAAATTCATGGCGTCCGATTTGGATGAAAATTTATATATAGAATAAGTGCAAAATTCTAAGAATTTTAGCACTAAAATTTTTTTTAAAAAACTGGTCCTTTTTGGACCAGTTTGGAACTAGACCCAAACTAGACTAGTTGTAATCAGTTTTTTTGAAAAAGTTTTCGTGAGTGAGAAATTCTAAGATTTTTAGCCCTAAAATTTTTTCAAAAAACTGGTCCTTTTTGGACCAGTTTGGAACTAGACCAAACTAGACTAGTTGTAATCAGTTTTTTGAAAAAGTTTTCGTGAGTGAGAAATTCTAGAATTTTTACTTATTCCTTAAAATTTTCATCAAAAACGGTCCATGAATTTTCCGGATTTCGGTTTTGGCTAACTCAACTAGAACTATCTCTATCTTTTAAAAATTTTGTGAGTAAATATTCTATGATTTTCAATATCCACTTGGAAAATTAAGCACTATCAAAGACTGCTTTCTTGGACAACACTGTTCAAACATACTTTTTTTTGCAAAAAAAATTTTTTTTATCCTTTTAGGTTGAAGGACAAATTTGTCCCCACATTTAAAGCAATTTTGTCAATAGTAAATTCTATAAATCGGTAAAAAAAAAAAAAAAAAAAAAAAAAAAATTTGGAAAAAAAATTTCCCTTTGTGCGTTTAAGGGTTAATACAGCTAGCTTTTAGATTAACATCACTTGAAGAGTATTGATGACACCATTCGTACCTATAAAAATCCCTTAAGAATATTCGAAAATAATGAAAGAATTTTTTTTTTTTTGATTTGCCATTCAGAATTCTTTCCCAACGAAGCTGCTCCTGTACCGAACTTTGGGCGTTGCATAACACCGAATCATGAACGGGCACTTTGCATTGTGCTCCAGGAATGTAAATACCTCTTTAATATACTAACTTCATCACCATTAAGAGAATCCGATCGGATTTATTTGAGTCGAAGTCAATGTGGCTATCGGAATGGACGAGTTTTGGTGAGTCCCAGTCGACGACTAGATAGGCGACGATCAAATCTCAATTTACATAAATATTTTCAGATCTGTTGTCCCGATCGTTATCGGCAAGCGGCCGTTAAAACGGAGCCAACAACACCTCGCCCAAGAGAGAATAACCTTTTGCCACAGCCTGGCCAATGCGGTAACGTGCTCAGTAATCGTATTTACGGTGGTAATCTTACGAAAATCGATGAGTTCCCCTGGATGGCATTGATCGAGTACTCCAAATGTGAGTTTGCCCCTTAACAAAAAACAAGGGGGCTGCGCCCCCCTGCTCGCGTCGCTTCGCTCCGCTTCGCACTCCCCCCTTTCTTTAAGTATTTTTTATAGTGCACCCACGATAGTTTTACGTTTCTTCATCAATGAAGAGCTAAATATTGCGATTAAAATGAGTCTCGATTTATCGATTTTTGAGTTATCGATTTATCGATTTTTGTGTTATCGATTTATCGATGTTTGAGTTATCGGTAGTTATCGATTTATCGATTTTTGAGCTATCGATTTTCTATGACGTCATCAAAAAGTCGGAAAAAAAAGGGGGTAGACAATATGCTCATTTTAATCGCAAAAAAAAAACAAATTATAATTCATTGAATCATTCATTGAAATTTCCAGCGGATGGCACTAAGGGCATCACTGTGGTGGATCGCTAATCAATTCCCGTTATGTCGTAACTGCCTCTCATTGTGTCAATGGTGCTGGCATACCGTCCGATTGGAAGCTATCCGGCGTTCGCTTAGGCGAATGGGATACAACAGTAAATCCCGACTGTGAGGTTGATGTTCGCGGCGAAAGGGACTGTGCTCCGCCACATCAGGATGTACCCGTTGAACAAAGAATACCGCATCCAGCATACGATCCAGTATCGAAGGATCAACTGAACGATATTGCTCTATTGCGTCTGGGGCGTGAGGTTGCCTATACGGATTTTATACGGCCGATCTGTCTACCCAATAGTGCTAATTTACGTTCGGCAACATTCGATGGAATTCTGATGGATGTTGCCGGCTGGGGTAAAACAGAAACCGAATCGGCGAGCACATTAAAATTGAAAGCATCCGTCCAAGGAACGACACTTGAGCAATGTCAAACGGTCTATAATCAATTGGGCATTACACTCGGAAGTACTCAAATGTGCGCTGGCGGTGAGGAGGGCATCGACTCTTGTCGTGGCGATTCAGGTGACGAAAAATTCACGCACATATTTTATTTATTTTTTATTTTTTTTTTTTACTTTCATTCAGGTGGACCCTTAATTGGACTGGATACAACCAATAAAGTACGAGTTTATTACTTTTTAGCTGGCGTCGTTTCATTTGGTCCAACTCCATGCGCTGTCAAGGGATGGCCTGGAGTTTATACACGTATGGGGCCATTCGTCGATTGGGTACATCAAAATATTAAGCCATAAATTGTTGTTCGTTTTCTTTGTTTTCTCCGCCCCCCCTCGCAAGAGCATATTTTAAAGAGATGAGATTCATGGATATGTATGTATGTAGATTATTTGTAATATTTTTTTTTTTTGTCTAGTCCCAAAGTGGAAATAAAGTTTTGTATGAACTTAAGAATAGCATTTTGTACAATCTTTTCGCTTCCATGCAGTTTTTCAGTTAAAAAGATCTGAACGGCATCAACTAAGCGAACTTTTGTTAGCCGAAAAAACAAAAAAAACGCCACATACAGTCTGCAGTCATACCCTGTATACATGTAAATATTGAATACAGTCGAGTCTGGAGAGTGTGAACCACGGACAGAGTGAACACCTCCGTGGTGTATATGTTCACACCACTGAGGACTGAGGCTTATACTACAAATTACGCTGGTTTTTTTTTTTACTTTTCGCTCAGAAATATGAATCGGAAATGAGTCCGAAAAATTTAGAAAATAAGAGGCTTACATTTATGAGTCCGAAATGAGTCAGAATATGTAGAAAAGAAGAGAAATAAAATAAAATTCAATTCGACTTTAAACTTATAGGGCATTTACATATACGTTTTAGCGCTCCTCGTTTAAGCTAAAACGACTAAGTCAAAACGGGGTGTTTACATATGCGCATGTCGTTTTGTCATTTTGTGGTTATCTTTTGCTCAACACGTCAAATATGAGTGAATATTTTAATTTAGAATAGAAGCAATTATTGAAATTGCGTTCGTTTTCTACATTGGTTGTGGAATTAACCTCACAATTTTTAAATTCGAAATTTCAATGACCATATGTTTTGCATTTTTATAGTGATGACACTCGGATTTCGATATTTTTATCAGTTATAAGCAGGATTTATCTTGTTTAGCTACTTGTTTTAAATTAAAACAGGAAAGTTTCTCGTTTTAGTTTTGTACGATAAAACGGGAAAAATCGAAGTTGTTTAAGAGCTAAAACGGGCAAAGTTACTAAAAAAAATTCCTAACTTTCGATTTGGCAAACACGATGTCGATGGGTGAGCATAGGACTAAAAAAGCGAAAATTCCAAGGTTCCAATCCCACACAGGGGAGTGAAATGAACATTGAAAAATAAAATATTTGAAATTATAAATGAGTAAAAACCTAGAAATGTGTGTGGATGTATCCGTAAATTTTTTTAAGGTATACGATTTTAAAAATCATTCAAAATTTTTGAGTATTTTTAAGGGGGTCTTCTCATTGAAAACCCGTTTTTTGGACCCTTTTTAAAAAAATTCTTATTTGAAAACGCAAAGAATAATTGAAAACTTTTTTTATTTATTGTATTACAAAAGGTTCAAAGTAAATAAAAAAAATTTTTTTGCCTCGATACGTGGGCTGTTCAAAAAGTAATGAGACTTCAAAGTTGGTGGTGAAAAAAAAAAGGTGCCGTCACGGCGGCCACGATTCCGGGTCTCCGGAGCGTCCGAAATGGAAAAAAAAACGGGGTTATAATCAGTATAGATGTAATTCTCGGGTGAACCTCAAGCTTAATTTTGTGATTTTTTTTGACAAAATGGCGGCCATTCAAAAAAAAAATTTCAATTTCGGGCTTTTTTTTTGTAGTTTAGTGTAAAAAAAAAATAGTAAAAAATTTTTTAAAATTATGGTCGAGGTTCACCCGAGAATGGTGACAATTCTGCGTCGATTCCACTTTGTTTCATGAAAATCGGTTCAGTTGAACTGGAGATATCATGGCCGCCAGTTCGAAAAACGTGGTTTCGAGATAAACGCGTTTAAAGTTTGAAGAAACGCAAAAATTACTCGTTTTAGCGCAGATTTTGCTCGACAAAGAAGGCTATATCCTCTAAACTATTTCGAATTTCAAAAAATCCTTTTAGGGGCATATTCACAACTACCCAAGCTATAAATAAATGCAAAAAAAAAAAAAGTCGAAAAAAAAAGTTGCTCAATGAGAAGACCCCCTTAAGCCCATAAATCTGAATAATATTTTACGTGAACTTTTCCGACAGTTTCAATAAAAATTTGTATTGAAAATTTGTATGGAAAAGTTCACGTGAAATATTTTTCAGAATAGAGCTGAATATGAGTGCGGAAAGAGCCATTTATGGATGTTATTTGAGCGGAAATAAGTACCAGTTATGAGTCATATATAACTCTAGTATGTTCCCCTTCGGTATATGACTTCAGAATCATATAGAACGACCTTCGCTAGAAGGGAAACACGCTCTTTAAGACTCTTAAAATAGTTCCTTATGAGGGCTACTGCGACTCCAAACTAGGAGTCATATATGATTCTTTTAGGACTCAGAATGTTTGCTGGGCTCTATCCAGACTCCACTGTATGTACATATTAAAACTTTAAATATGTAGTACAATTTATTTTCTTTGAAAGGGTATATTTTTTTTTCTTACAGGATAAAGTACGTTTTTTTTTCTGTAGGATAAATTATTTAAATGGCTTACATTTGATTTTGTTTTAATTGTACAGCTTGAGGGGATATAACTTTATAGTATTTGCACATATACTTATATTTCTCTTTGTTCGAAAGCAGTAACCATCTAACTCCGATAAAGCTATCTCGCTTGAGTAAAGTTTTATCATTTGGAGATAATTTAAATCGAAGATATTTTAAGTGGAATAAAAAAGGACGGCTTCAGCCAATTTTGACTTGAGCCGCTTAATGCTTTGGACCATAAAAATACGTATTTGTGTTCTTTAGTATTAAAATCTATTGTTGGTTTTTATAAAATAGTTTTTTGTTTTAGAGTTTTTAGATATTTCTTTTCATTATTTATAATATAGATAGGTACTTTCCTAATTCATGGGATTTTGGTTTATTTTTAACGCTATAATATTCTTTTTCAAATTAAAAGTACTTTAAACAAAAACAAAATAAGAACAAAAAAGTATTTTCGATGGAATTTCATTTACAAATGCAATCTATGGGTCTTTGTGTGTTATGTGTTACTATGTTCTGTCTCGTCTGAGATGGCTTCAAGTAAGGTTGCTTAAAGTATTCAGATTTTAAGTCTACATATATATATATATATATCTATATTATTTATTGTGTAGGGTTTCGGGGCGCTGCGTATTTAAGACGTAGAGCTTCATAGATTTTGCGATCTTGTTCCGATATTGACGGACGCACAAGTTCTAATGCCTTATCGAAATTGATTTTTTGTACGCATAAGTTAGTCAGTTTTGTTCCATCTCCTGCAATAGCATCTTTAAGAGCTAACATAGCAGCTTGCCGGATTAGGCCAGCTAGATCAGCGCCACTATAGCCTTCGGTTTGGCGTGCCACATCCATCAGATCGACATCATCGGCAAGCATCGGATTTTTGCGATTCTTTGTTGCAGCCAAAAGAATTTCATGACGATCTGTTGTCTCTGGCATACCAACGTACAGTATCGAATCCAAACGACCCGGACGCAATATGGCCGCATCGATAATATCGGGACGATTTGATGCCGCCATAATGTAAACACCCTTTCGCTCCTGTATGCCATCCATTTCAGTTAAAAGCTGATTGACAATACGCGTACCCGAGCTGCTTTCGTTCGTCTGCGAACGCTTCGGACAAAGTGAATCGAATTCATCGAAGAATATTACACACGGTGCTGAGTTACGTGCCCGTTGGAAACAATCGCGGACAGCTCGTTCGCTCTCACCGACATACATATTCATAAGTTCTGGTCCTTTGACCGATATAAAATTAATGCCAGCTTCGTTGGCAATTGCTTTGGCAATTAATGTCTTCCCGCATCCGGGTGGACCACAGAGCAGTACACCAGATGGTGCTTCCAGGCCCAGACTGGCCATTGCCTCGGGATATTTAACAGGTGCTAAAATAGCTAAGCGCAACTCTTCACGTATATCGCGCAGCGATCCTATATCATCCCAAGTGACATCGGGAACAGTTATGAAGCCTTCACGTTTAGCTGATGGTTGCATTATTTTGATAGCTTCACAGAAATCATCCAGAGAAATGCAGAATTCATCGAGTAATAGACCCTCTGGCGGTGTGTCTAACCAATTGATCATTTCACCTAGCGTTGGCTCCGATTGATTTGATAATTTTGATGTTACGCCCGATGCGGTCTCTTGGGTTTCATCATCGTTTTTCGAAACATCATCGTTTTTCGAAACATCATCGTTTTTCGAAACATCATCGTCCACGTCCATTTCTTCGCCATTGATTACTTTTTCAGCTGCAGCCTCAGCTTTGCTTTTACTTGCATTTGCATTCTCATTTTCCGCATTTCCATTTGTGTTTTCATCATTTTTTGGCGTTTCGTTTGATTTCTCTTTTTCATTACCATTCTCTTCGATTGCGTCCTTTTTATTACTCGCATTATCGCCGCCAGCGCCCTCATCAATTTCATCGTCTAGATCGACAATAGTTATTTTCCGCTCAACTTGCATTTTATGCATTTGCTCTGTCCATTTCCTTTTAACACAAATCGTTGCCGCACGCGACGACAGAGCGACTAAATCGGCGCCCACATAGCCGGGCGTAAGTTCAGCGATCTTATCATAATCGAGCTTCATGTCAATGCGCATACCATCGCAAACAACTTTCAGTATATCCTTACGCTCCTTACGATTCGGTATGGTCAGAGCGATTTCATGATCGAATCGACCATCACGACGCAAGGCCGGATCTAATGCATAGGGACGTGTTGTTGCGCCAATTAGGACAACTTCGCTTGAATTTGTATCCGTTCGCAACGAATCAATACTGCTTATCAATTGTGAGACGACGCGTCGCTCCATACCCTTTTCAGCCCATTGACGATTCCCCGATATGGTATCAATTTCATCAATGAAGAGTACACATGGTGAAGCAGCTTTAGCTTGTTCGAAAATATCGCGAATACGCTCTTCAGACTCACCAGATACTCCGGCAATTAATTCGGTTGCAGGCACGGTAATTATTGACAAGCATAATTGACCGGCTATAGCGGAAGCCAACATCGATTTTCCACAGCCCGATGGACCATGCAGGAGTATACCGCGCGGCGGAACAACTCCAAGCTCATAATAAATATCCGGAACTTTCAAATGTATCAAAATCTCGCAGAGTTTCCTTCAATTGTTTATCGATGCCACCCATATTTTGGAACGTTATAGTCGACTGATGTAGGGCAACAGTCTTTTTGAATTTCTTAACACCAGGATGTCTCATTCCTGGAGCAGCAGCAGCAGCAGCACCTGCTCCACCACCACTACCACCGCCACCACTTCCACCACGCAAGCCAAGTCCATTTCGAATGTTTTCGATTCCCGAGACAGCGGGATTTTCTCGCATTCGTTGCATGTGTTGTTGTTGGCTAAAATATTTCTTCGACTGTACTGGATCTGAACGATTGCAGTCACGTCGCTTTTGGGCACCAGCTATTGAATTTTGATTCGCATTCTCATTGGAGTTTTCGTTTGCCGCTGCGAGTTGTTTGCTGCTACTACTATTCGATGCAATTGGAGTTATTGTGATCTGGTTTTTCATACTGCCGAGATTTGGTTTCTGCGTTCCTCCACTTTTCTCATTTCTTGGCTCATCATCAGCTTCGTCGTCGCTACTTATATCAATAGCTTCCGGTTTTGAGCTTGCATCATTTGTTGATTTTGTTGGCTTATTATAAAGTTCATTTATGATCGTTTTCATCGCATTCTTTCCACCTGTATCATCCATAAGTTCAATATCGGACTCATCACTGCCATGGTTACTGTTTTCGTTGACTGTAAAACAAACAACAACAACAACAAAAAACTTCTATAGTGTCTATATAGTGTATTCACAATATTCAATATATTCACCATCCAAACCGTAGCTCATCGATACAATACGGTACGCTTGTTCCACGAGATTCCGGAATTTGTTCAGAGGCTTTTTCCCATATTCAGAGTAACGTTGCCGCAAGGAAGCTGCCATTTCCGCGACATCAATGTATGTTTTGTCAATATTTTCTTCCAAATATGTTTTAACTCTCGGAACAATATTGGGATCTTCGATCGTTAGAACAGATTTGTCGCCCATTCTCCAGGTTTCTTCGATTCGAGAATTGCTTTTGTTCTATGAAGGAGTCGTGAACTTTACGTTTTTCAATTGAAAATCACTCTTTCCGGCTTGAATCACCTCAAAGTCGAACAAATTCAATGCACCGACGCCGTTGCACATGTATAAAGCTCAGATATTTTTCTGATTTCCTATCACGATACAAGAGAACAACATAGCGCAATTCGGCTGCCGCTATTTTCCAGCATTCGCGCAGAGAGCAACAATGACGTCATAACTGCGGGAAAGTGAGCCGTTATTGTTTTTTTCCAATGTTAAAGAATGACTTTTCTTATCGTTTAACACAAATTTTGATTTTATTTTATATTATTTATTATCGAGTTTTGTAGTAAGGTCTCAAGAAATCTTGTGAGAAAAATTAAAAACTCTGATTTCACAAAACAATAACTTTTTCATGCAAAATTTTTCGTTAAGATTTTGTGTTCTTCGATGGTGGAAGCGGTGTGCATTCATTGCTCATTTTGTCTTGCTCCGTTATGACGGACATATCGTGAGTTTGAGAATTTGCATCACAAAAGTTATAATTTCGATTATAAAAAAATGCTTTTTTTGTGACTTGATCGAATTGAACGCACACTATTATTGGGTTATTATTTTAAACGAAATATATTTTTATAAATTTCTTACAACATTTCTCTATACTTTCATTGCAAGATTAGTTATCTATATTTGAAAAGTTAAGCAAAATTGTCTCAAAAGTTTAAAAGTTCTGATTATTCTGGAAAACAAGACGCCGACGTATATCAGTCTCATTTTTCTGACGTCACGACTCCGAAGTGGCGCTATCGTGTTTTCTTGTAGCATGTATTCTCTACATATCCAGATACAATTAGGGATGCAGCAATTTTTCTCGCGATAATTCCTACATACAATAGTAATTGTTTTTGTTTGGCTTTGATATGAATGTCCGGGACACAGCTATGTCCAGATAGGCCAGACCATGATACAAGAAAACAAGATAGCGCCACTTTCGTACCGCTATTTTGAGGCTCTCTCTGAGAGCCGAAAATTGAGTTTGTGACGTCACTGAGCGAGAAATTGTTGTTGTTTCCCATGCTATTCAAAAAAGTAAAAAGCCGGTTTAACATGGGAAACAACAACAACGAATCGCGATTTTGAGTTTGTGACGTTTCCTCTCTCAAGTGGCGCTATCTTGTTTTCTTGTATCATGGGCCAGACAATAGTAATTGTAGAGCAAAATATTGCGAGCTTATCGATAGTGATTCTATTTAAATTAAGAAACCGGTAATGATATGAAGAAAAATATACGTGGTTCTGAAGGACAAATTTTCCAAATTACCAAACAAGTAATTTTTAGACTCTTTCATTTACACTGTAAGACAATTTTGATTAAAAAAAGACATGTTTTTTTTTATATCCAACGTGGATCGGGAAGAGAGGTGGGAATTGATATCACAACGTGTAATATGTTTTGTGTTATCTTTCTTATTATCGACATGGTTGCTATAAAATTTTGAAAATTTTTTTTAATAATTTCAGAGTTGGTTTGAAATCGAGGGATGTTTGGGTGTGTGTCCCGTGTGTCCCTTGCCACAAACGTTATTGCCTAATATGAACGGCGACATGCGGACAATAGCGCCGAGCCACGTACTGATTCCCGATTTCTACACACCAATTTTTCTTTGGAAATTCTTTAGTTATTGGATAAGACAGGTGAGACGAAGGAAAATTTCTTCTCTTCCTTTTGCCGTTCTCGCCTACTTAGTCGATTATTTGGAAAGAAAGATTTGTGTATGGAAATTGGTAACAACAGCTATAACTTATCGACAGCTCGATAGTTAAATTAATCGGCAGTTCTGCAGCACTAATGTCAAATGTGATCATATTTTATTTGATTCAAAACGAACATGTTAAGAAATTTATGTTTTCCTCAACAGAGTTTAATAAAAAGTGCAGAATTGATCCACCAGCAAGTGCGGGTAAGTATTCAGAAGTAAATTGAAATACTCATTTATTGAAGCCTAACTTCGTTAGACCACATTCGTGCTAAAACGAAAATATGATCCACTATTACACAAGCAAAATGCGAAGCCAAAAAAGCTCCGAGCGAAGCAGTTTTTGTACGAACTCGTCGAGGATACGTTGACGAAGCGAAAGCCAGACTTGGAGGTTGTGTTAAAGACATTCGTCGACGGAGTTGGTGACAAAGGCGACATTGTTTCCTTGCGTCCAAATTTCGTCTATAATAATCTCATTTTGCCGGGATTGGCTGCCTATAAGACACCGGAGAACGTTGCAAAGTATGCAAAGACCAAAGCGGAACAAGTAACAGTCCTGCATAGTTCGCCTCACGCGCAGAGGGTAAGATCGATGATTGATGAATAATTGGTCAAAATTATAAATGGAATGAATATCTTTGCAGACTGTCAACATGATCGAAAGACTAACTCTGGGTGTTGTAATGAATAAGGAGCAACCATGGGTTATACAGCCATGGCATATCAAAGCATCGTTGCGAAAGTCCGGATACCATTGCACAGAAGATTGTATACAAATACCTGATAAGCCAATTGAAGGGCCAGATATGAATAAGCAGAGCAAAGAATTTTACTGCACTATTACTGTAAACAATTTAGAGAAGGCACGTCTGAAGTGTCGTATTCATCATTGGAGTACGGATCCCAGTGAACGCTTACCTTATGTAGTTGAACACTGGAAGATACCTGCCGAACCTTTATTTGGTAGCTCTCCCGACGGCGCTGAGGCACCGAAAAATGAGGAGCAAAAATAATTATTGTATTTCTTAGAATAGAATTTATTAAATGTTTGTTGACAAGAAGAACAGATCGTTTGATTAAGACATTAATTGGAATATATGTATATAAAATTTTATACCATCGGTGGCAGAGCCGTTTCCGAAGAATAAGTTTTCGTTCATTTCAGGGGAACTACCTTTCAATATAAAAGAAAAAATGGAAAAAAATAACTGTATTTGTACGTTTATTTTAAAAAATTGATAGCATTCTGCTTATAAAATAGGCGATCATGGAACATATCAAATGTCCCTGAGTTAATGAAACAAGGAAAATGGCATAAAAAAAAAATGAGAAAAAATTAAACGACTTCGTTTCGTATTTAATTCACTCCTTTCAACTCGACCTCGAAAACGAGTGTGCTATTCGGCGGAATAGCTGGGGGCGATCCTCGAGCGCCGTATGCCATATGTGGAGGGCATGTTATGCGACGTCTGCCCCCAACTTTCATGCCAACAACTCCGACATCCCAACCTTTGATAACATCACCACGGCCAACATTGAACTTAAATGGAGGGCCATTCTTAAGGCTATCGAAAATCTTATTATTGGACTTCAAACGACCTTCATAATAGACTTGAGCGCGTTTTCCCGGTTTAACCTCCGGTCCATTTCCAACGCGAACATCTTCGACTTTTACACCACCAGAAAGCGTACGCTCGCCACCGCCCGTATTATTTTTCTGTTGCTGCTGCTGCTGCTTTTTGCTGTTGTTTTTCGGCTTTCTTTTCTTTTTTCGATTTCTGGGCATTCTGGACACCATTCTGTTGTTGTTGTGCTGCTGCTGCTGCTTTTTAACTGCTGCTTCTTTCTTATCCAGCTTTACCATTTTGCGCTTCGGTTCTTGAATTTCATCTTCCTCATCGTCTTCTGCTTCATCATCGTCGTCTTCGTCTTCATCGTCGTCATCATCATCATCATCACCGCCGTCGTCGTCTCCGTCTTCATCATCCTCATCATCGCTTTCTAAAGCAGCTTTCAATAACTCATTTTCTTCTTCATCATCATCTTCATCATCATCATCATCGGAGGCTTTAATGGCTTTAGGCTTCTTCTGTTTCTTCTTATTTTTGGACTCGTTGCCATTTTGAGCGTCATCTTCATTATCAACAACATTTTCCTCATCCTCCTCTTCATCGTCCTCATCATCATCATCGTCGATCATCGAATAAATAATTGTTTGGAGTCAAATAGCCGGTCAAACTGACGTTGCCGGTGCCTAAAAAAAAAGAGAGAAATAAAAGGGATGTAATTACTAAGAACTAAGAAGAATATTGGTAGTTTTGGAGTATATTTTTCAAAGTTCTACGCTTCCATGGATGCTTCCAAAGTTCTCTGACCAATTTATCAAAACGACATAATTATATATGTAACCCTTTATATCTTCTCAGAGAAGTGCGAGGAATGATTAGTTCTCCTTAAAGACCCACAATTTCCAAATAATTATCTAGTCCCCAATTTTGTTCGATCTTATAGCGTCCCACTTTCGAGGATTTCAAGCAATCGGTAGATCAAATTGAAATCCTTCTACTCACCAATACTCTGGAAACATATAGTATCGCCTTCAGCGAAATTCAAGTCCAGCGGCGTTTGTTCGCAGCTGCCTTTTCGCAATGTGCAGACGAGAAACTTTTGATTATCCTCGCTATTAATGTAGATCTTACTTGTGGCCTCTTCCGAGAGACTTTCGCAGTCCAATGCGGCCTGCGAAATATGGAAATTCTTGCCAGTGGTTTGAGTATATTTTCGGTTGGGTTTCAAATTCATTCCTGTGAAGCGGAAAGCATAAAATATATAAATTGGACATGCCGCAAGCTCCCAAAGAACCGTTATAAATTGCAAATTTATTTCATTAAAACACGTGTTAAAGTTTTTTTTCGGTTTCGATTTTTCCAACAAAAAAAAAACGATAAAACGAACACACCTTATTGAATTACTTGGATTCTACTTACCCCAAAACATGATGAAGGCTTTCAAAATAACAAATCAGTCCTTAAACAAAAATTATTCACAAAATTAACAATTCTACTTCCGCTATCACAAATGCCGCCGATAAATCAAGTATGACCGATTAATCGCGTGCAGTAGTGATGACAGACAGACACAATTCTAGCAGCATTAAAAGTACCCGGTTTGCTTAGCTTCGCTTCAACGAGTTACATATTTACGTTATGTCTCCACATGCGATATGATATGAAATGCTGTTGCATTGGCATGATGAATTGTTCCCAGCCTTATGAAATACTTTTCTTATGGAACATTAATAGTAAAACGCCTAATGATTTCCCAACACCATTTGCATTTTATTATGAATATAATTACATAAGTTTCCTAGTTGCGAATTCGTGCGTGCCCTTTAGGAAATAAGGAACCAAATCAGTGAACTCAAAATTGTTAAAATCTTTTCTCTTCAAATATCAAAAGTCACACTAAGTTGTTTATGAATCTCTGGAACGTAGTCATCGTATTGAGCTTGGAAGAAATTGCCAGCCACGGGTATACCCAAATTATATTTTCGAATAAAATCTTTTGTCGAAGTTGAAAATCGTCCTTTTGCTGTCGTTTTACTCACAACTTCTTCATCGAATGAGATTTTTCCAGGCTGTTTGTACAATAGAAAAATATAACGATGAAGACCAGTCCCTGCCGGTGGTCCAGAGCCAACATATTCAACAACGACATCTGCTTTAGTAATATCATTACCAGGTATATTCATGATTACCCAATTGCGTAAATCTTTTTTGGTTGGTTTCGCTCGGCTCGGTGCATCCGGACTGACCATCAAAAGTGTATAAAATCCATTCGATTCAGGATCCCAAGAGACTATGGGCTGGTTTTTCACTTGTGTCGGTGTTAATTCAGCGCCATTTTCGGCCTTTATGTTACCTTCGTATACAACATTTAAAGACAATTCCGGTGCGTTGGATATTATATCGGGAACAATTTGATTTTGCTCCATTGAAATTCTCATATTCTCAACATCGCCTTCAATCAAAACGATGCGATAGAGAAAAAGGAGCAAAAAAGCTCTAAAAATATGCTTAGACATTTCTGATTCAAAATAGATGATAGTCCTTAAGCTGTTTCTTATGAGTTAAACGATTTTTCACTATAGAGAGCGAGAGAGAGAGAGTTTATCCGCTGCTTGGCGATTGATACGATTTTTGGGATTTACATCGCTTTTATATTAACTTCTGGTCAAGCTAATTGAGATTAATGACTATTAAGAATCAATTTTTGGACTAATAAACCTATAATAAAGGTATGTATTAATAATATGAAAGCATGCAATCGTTAAAAAAAATTAACAATTAATATGTTTCCGAAATTTTATGCACAATAATATTTTTTTATAAATAAAATTTATTTATATTATTGTTATTTTCCATTGATCATGGAAATCGATTTAGAAAAATGTTGAAATTAATGTCATAATGAAATCGTCTCGATTTTGCGTGTTTTAAAAAATATAGTTCACGATATAATATATAGAATCTTATCGTTGTATATATAATTCATCCGGTTACAGGGTACTCTTTTGTAAAAAGAACTATAGGCTGCCTCTAAAATCCGACAAAATCGATAGTTCCAAACTGTCCTGCGAAAGATTTGTCGCATTAACGGAGGTCTACAGTGATGAAAACACATATATTACTATCATATAGAACTATAGCTGCAACTTCGGCCAAAAGCTATTACGTGGTACACCACATCTGTCACAACTCGGCTTATGGCGTGGTTCACCACAGTTGAACTTTTTCACCAATATCATGCCATAACGCGCCAAAATTTGGCGAAGTTGCAGCTATAGTTCTATATGATTACTATATATGTCACTCTCATAGATTTTGGCGGCACATTTCGCGCCAGTTAGAAAGAGATGTTACTCGGCAGGCAAAAAAAGAGCGAGAGAGAAATACTTTTGGTGAGTACCTAAGTGAAAAATGCTCATTTTGGGGACAACTGGTGGGTACCCAAGACCGTGGTGAAAAGAGCCAAAATGGAAACGGCTCCTGAGTGACATATATAGTTATATATGAATGGTATCAATATTATATGATTTTAAGAAATAAGAGACACCTCTATCATTCATCTGTAATTATTTCACTCTGATCACATTTTCACATGATTAGGCAAGTAAAATATTTTTTTTCAAATTCATTAATTTCATTTGAATTGATTTCCTTTCTCTTCATTGACGAAATGGAACTCGCGTGCTTTTAATAGAAACAAATTTGTGTGTAGTTCACAATGAAATTAATGAAAAAGAGAGCAATTTTGATTTGCCTATTAGCAGTAAATTATCGGCATTAGTATTCAATAAGCGGCATAACAATAACGTGAAAATTACCATAAATTAAAAAATGTTTTGTATTGCCCCCAATAAATGATTCAGACGAAATCAGTGAAGCGTGAAAAAGCATATGTAGAAAAATTTAATTTTTATCCGGGAAATCTAAATTTTTTTTAAGAGTACAGTTCCACTGTTAACAGTGGTATAGACAGTGCTGTAATGTATCGAGTACTGTATGTAGAATTGTAGTGGCCATTTTGATGAAGAATACTTGTGAGGTTTAAACATTAATTAATGTTGCTAAAGGTAGAGGCCAGGCTGTGTGTATTGATAGGGGAAGTATGAAAAAATTTCCAATATTAGCTCGTAAGCGATATCTAACAAAAGAGATCTGTTGCGAGAACTCGTAAGCGATTAAATATCCGCTCTGTCCAAAAATTGCACATCCCTATTTTCATATATCGGTAGTTTATATAGGAAATAATTTTCTTAGAAACGGGTTCTTATATAAGAAAAAAAACGGATATAAGAATGAAATTTCTTGGCAAAATCGACTTTCTTATATAGCCAAACTACTGTATTAGGTTTCGTTTCTGGGTTAGGTTTTGGATTTACAGGAATCGGGTTACAGGGGATTAACGGGTTGGAAGGACCTGTTATTATTTACGCTCTCGCGATCACTATGGTTACTGAGCCTCTTTACTCCAACACGGTTTCTCTCCTCCGATACCATTTAAGAGTTTTATAATATTACTAGCCCTCTCTAGCCATCTCTAGCCTCTCTACCCATTTCTAGCCGTCTCTAGTTATCTCTAGTCCTCTCTAGCCATCTCTAGCCATCTCTAGCCATCTCTAGTCCCCTCAGCCTCTCTAGCCATCTCTAGCCCTCTCTAGCCGTCTCTAGTCATGTCTAGTTATCTCTAGTCCACTCTAGTCCTCTCTAGCCAGCTTTCTAGCCCTCTCTAGCCCTCTCTACATTTCTAGCCGTCTCTAGTCATGTCTAGTTATCTCTAGTCCTCTCTAGCGCTCTCTAGCCCTCTCTAGCCCACTCTAGCCCCTCTTTTCTCCTAGCCCTCTAGCTATCTCTAGCTCCACTAAGCCCTTGTAGCTAAGAATGTAATTATCTCTGTCTAGTTATTATTATCCATTTCAGCTCCTCAGCCATCTCTAAGCCCTATCATACACATTCTAGCCGTCATTAGTCATGTTAGTTATCTCTAGTCCAACTCTAGTTTCACTCTCTAGCCATCTCTAGCCGCTACTCCTAGCCTTAAGCTCTTCATAAGTCCATTCTAGCGTCTCTAGTCATGTCTAGTTATCTCTAGTCCACTCTAGCGCTCTCTAGCCCTCTTTAGAACCCTCTAGCCACCTCTATCCCCCTGTTTCTCCCCTCGACCCACTCTAGCTATCTCTAGAAAGACTCGCACGTAGAGACGTGGAGTAAGACTGAAAGAAAATGGTAATAATATTTGTGCATTAGTTATTAATTGAATAATTTCGAGTCGCCAACGCATTCAAAGCCTTCAAACAAGTCGATATCTGCGGCATTTGTTTTTGTGGTTTTTATGCTTGAGAATTTAATATTTTGAATCTTAGATCCCGAAAATAGAGCGAGAAAAAACACCTTGAAATTATACATGTTCCATTCTTTTTCTTAATCGTTCAATTATGAAAATTAGATTTTTTTTATCCTCTGTAATTAACATTAAATATTCAGCATTTTATTTTTCCATTAAACTTTGACATTTAACTTATATTTATTTAAGCCTAAGACACAGCATCATTCGCCTCATTCGAACCTCTTTTCTCTCAATTTAAATAAAAATCTTTTGCATTTGGTTTCTTTTCTTCTTCTTTTTTTGTTGTCTTTTGTTTTTTCTTTTTGTCTCGCTCGGTCGCGCAACAGCAAAACCGCTACCATCAAACCAAGCTGGAAATCTTGTGTCACAACTTGTCGACCTTCGATCATTAAAGATTGATTTTATTTAATTTTTTTTTTTTTTTTTTTTTTTTTAATTTCACTTTCACGCTTCCAGCCAGGCGGATCTAATCGACGCCGCGATGCAATCACAAATTATTGAAATTAATTGTGAATGGGGAAAAAAAAAAATGAGAAAAAAGAAAAATCAGATCAATTTATACAGGGTCTACGGTCTACCTAGTTCATTATTATCTTGTGCAATTCCGGAACGGATGAATCGAATTGCGCTTGAAAGAAATTGCCGGCAAGTGGAACACCAAGTTTATATTTTTTTGCAAATTTTTGCGTTGAAAATTTTGGACGTCCTCTTATTGAATTATTTGGCAAGTGCTCTTCGTCGAAAACGAATTTTTTCGGTTGTTTAAATAATAAAAATACATAACGATGTAATCCGGTGTCTTCAGCTGGACCAGATCCGATATATTCGGCTAAATTTTCACCTTTCGATAAATCATGGCCGGGTATATTTCCCACTAGCCAATGATTAAATTCCCTTTGAATTGGATTTTCACGACTGGGAGCATCTGGATCGGTCATTATCAACGTATAAAATTCATCTGGCCTGGATTCCCAGATGACTGTAGGTTGATTTCTCACCTGGACTGGTTTCAATTCGACACCTTTATCGGCAAAGACACCAGTATCATAGGTTACCTTTATTTTTTTTATTTTTTTTGGGGTTTTTAAAGGAAAAAGAAGCGGAAATTTTTTTCTTTTTAAATAATATTATTTAAAAATATATATTGTATTGTATACCTTTAGAAAGTCTCGTGGTCCTTCGGGAATAACGTCCGGCACAACATTTAAATGTTTCATGAATTTCGTCACCTCCGAATCGACGGGTCCATGGCTCTCATGAGCCTCTAAAGCCACAATAAAACATAACGTAAAGGCAAATTTATACATAAACATTTTCAAATAACCGCTCTGAAATCCAATCGCCAACTGTCTGGTTGCACTGCTCGAAGAAAACTGATTTAAATACGGTTAGCTGCATGGAAAATATGCAGTTAATCTTCATTGTATTTCGAGTAGTAAATGCAAATTTTTTTTAAAGTTTTCTGTTTGAACGTTTTTAACTCTTTCTTACGTTTCGTATGTTTCGTGCCAAGTAATAATATTCATACATTTTTGAGAATTCTCTGTGGTGAAACAATTCAATATATTTCTTAGGTATTCAATTAAATGATATATTGCTGTGGGATTTTAAATTGCTGTCATTTAAAGGTGCTAAGAAGCATGTTTATTTACTTTTGCATTTAAATTGTAAAATTTAAATCGCCTTATAGTGCATTTCCATATGGTGTTTAACTCGCGTTTAAGCGTTTAGGGCCCTAAACGAGGTGTTAAACTCGTGTTTTGCCATACAAAAGTTAAACGCGATAACGAAGTGTTTATCTCTTTAACACCTCATAAACACTTTCATCGATAGGAAAAAAAATCGATTTATCGTATCGGAATTTCATGCATATCTAACTGTCATAAGAAAATCAAAACAAAAAACAAAAAAATGTTGCCAAAAGCAAAACTAAAAATTCCCTACAAACTACAAAAAATTCCCTAAATTTTTTTACACACGGAAAAATTCGAAAAAAATGTATAATATGCGCAAGGCATAATCTTGTATTGTATGATTCTTGGTAGAGTATCGATGCGAACGATAGTTTTTACCAAAAATAGTAAAATTAAGATTATGGGCCATGTCACAGAAATCGATTTCAAAACCGTGTAAAAATTATAATCCTCCTAAATTCTTTCAGATATAGTTTTTTCTGAGTTTTCCACTTCCAACTCCACGAGACGAGACGTTTATTTTGTCGTTTTTATTGATCGACAAGAAACTATATTCAAAATATCTCTTAATATTTAAGAATATACCACAAATTCCCTATATTTTGCCGAATTTAATAATTCTGTCCCTCTTCCCCTTCAAGTGATTTTCTTACAAATGGCAACACTGCTTGCAATTGTAAATAAACAAACAGCTGTCAAACTTAAACTCCTCGCATACGTGGAACCGCTCGAAGTGTTTAGCTAAACATCTCAGAGTTAAACACCATATAGAAACGCGCTATTAAATATGTTTATAAAGTTATTATTTTGAATTATTTTTCATTAGCGCTTGAATAAAGAGCTAGTTTCCGATATATATATAAAATTTTCCGTTTTTTGAGTTTTGAAAAAAATGTAGGGTTGGTAAATTCCATTTATCTCCGTTAGTACTTAAGGGCATGGTATGGTTTTAAACCCGAAAAAAAGGCATGTTTTCATGATTTTTTTTTGGAGACATGAATAATGTTGGTTTATTTTCTTCATATACATGTTGTAGTTATGCTTATTAAGTGTATTTGGGGAAAAAAAAAAAATTGAAATTATCGATAGATAAATACGTGGTATCGATTCTCCGGAGGCTCCTCGAAAAAAAGTTGGTTTGCCGTGAACATGATTAGAGGTTAGCGGTTCATCTGAAAAAAAAAAAGGAAACATGTTTTTAAAAGGTAATTTGTATCCCGAGGTATCGCCGTGGCCCTATTTTAAAAAAAAAATTTTTTTTTTTTTTGGTAGCGTTTTGAAGTCAAAAACGCGATTTTCGCTTAAAAATTGAGGTTACTTTATTATTTTAAAATAGGAAAAAAAATAAAATAAAAAAAAAGGGCCACGGCGATACCTGTTGATTTATGTGTATAATAATTGAAAAAAATTTTAAAACGATCGGTCAAGTAGATTTTGCAGCATCGTGTTCACGGACTTCAAAAAAGTCGTTTTCCACAAAATCGATTTGAAATTTTTTTTTTCTACACTTTTTACACTAAGGTCCACTCACTTGAATCGCTGTATCTCCTTTAGTTTTAGTACGATTTACTTGGAATTTTTACACAATACTCTTGAAATGTTGTACATTCAGAAAAAAAAAAAAAAAAAAAAACAACCCAAAAATTTTTTAAAACCATACCATGCCCTTAAGCAATTTGAATTAAATTCTTAGCTACAGTAGAGTACGGATAAATGCAACACGTTTTTTGCTCGAATTCCTGTGCACTTATGCGTTCTTTGCATTAATCCGTGCATGTTTTCATGGGAACTCACAAAAAAGGCTTCAAAGCACGCTGCACTTATGAGGTTTTTGCATTTATTCGTGTTGCATTTATCCGTAGTTCACTGTATAAAATTAAGTGTAATTACAATCCCTATCAACGATGCCTATCAACGCATTTTGTTCCAACCGTTGGCATAGTGAAAGTTTTATGTCAAAATTTTCCCACATTAAATCCAAAAAAGTTTTTATTTGTCCAATATTTGAAATTCAATTGCGTTTAATTCATTAATGTTCAACAGTGGAGGAGTTCTTATCGCTAAGCGTCGTCGATTGTGTCCTTAAAAAAAATCTCAGTATTTCGTAGCTATGTACAGTACAATGAATTAACAAAGAGGTCCTTATATTAAATATTATACCGGACTTTAAAAGTTCCGTTATTAATTATACGAATCATTATTGGAACATTAATCTACTAATCGTAGGATACGTAACATTTGAATATCCTGCTGACTCAGCGTAACACGTCCACGATGCATAGTCAAGGCATAGGCATCACTTAAAACATTTGTAATGTACATTTCCGTTGCTTCGTGAAGTGCTTCCATTGTAAGCAGGGTAGTCTTTGTAACTTCCCGACTACAGCTTTGCATAATTTCACGAACAAGCCGCGCAAATGGTGCTTTGGGAATAAGAAGATCTAAATAGGAAGAGAGAAGTTTAGCCATTTTATGAGATTGTCCCCATGATACAAGAAAACAAGATAGCGCCACTTCAGTACCGCTATTTTGAGGCCAAAAATTGAGTTTGTGACGTCACTGAGCGAGAAATTGTTATTGTTTCCCATGCTATTCAAAAAAGTAAAAAAAAAACAGGTTTAACATGGGAAACAACAACAACAACGAATCGCGATTTTGAGTTTGTGACGTTTCCTCTCTCAAGTGGCGCTATCTTGTTTTCTTGTATCATGCATGATACAAGAAAACAAGATAGCGCCACTTCAGCCCGATGATGTGACAAATACAAAACAAAATGAGAGCTTCGTTGTTCTTGTTTTGCATGTTAAGCCCGACGTCACAGCTATACGTTAGCATGGGAAATAACAACAATGCGAATGCTACAAAATAGCGGTACCCGAAATGGGCGCCATCTTGCTCTCTTTGTATCATTGGGGATTGTCAATGTTAAATTTAAAATACATACTTGTTCCATTCTGCAATCTTTTCATTTCCCTTAAAAGTGCTGCTTCTCTTGACAATTTAGTCGGTTTTGGTTGTTTTCTATTTCTTACTGGAGCTTGCGCTATTTCTGAAGCTCGAGTCTCTCGTTCGACTGCATTCCGGGAAGGGTATGGTCCTTTTGAAGTGCTCTTACTAGCAAAATACCGTTTGGGGGTGCCAGCAGCTGCACGATGACTAGTTGATGCTTCAGGATCATTTCCGATTGCTTGTGCTGCCCGGGAACGAGTCAAACGAGCTGAATCGCTTGTTTCTGGCGATGCAGAATCATCCGACTCTTCCGTGTCCTCCGAAACCCTCAACGACATATTCCTTCAATAAAACACTTCGAATCCAAGTTATGTTCGATTGGTCTGAAAAGCAATTTACGCGCGATCTAAAGGAAAAACGAGAACAAAGAAATCGAACGAAGCCAAGCGTTGATTTAAACAAAACGAACGGAATTCGACAGGGCTGCCAGGTTTTGAGTTCTGCTGCAGTGCTGCCAGATGGGTTTTGTGAAAATCTGCTAGACAGCGCTTTATTTTCAGCTAGATTCAGCTGAATTCAAAAATGCCAGTTTTCGTATAGAAAATTTTTTAGGTCGTTACTAAAAAAAAACCCAGGGTCCGAGGTTCGATTCCCGGCACAGGTGAAACGGAGTGTAATGTTCCAAGCCTAGCACTGGTTTTTAAAAAATCGCATGTTAGGGGCAAACTACATAAAAAGACATACTCACACAAACACAAGAAAACCTCCTTGGTATCACAATGGGCCGATTAACGGCCTAAGTGGCAGTCACTTCAACCTACCTACCTACTAAAAAAAAAAGGTATGGCACTGTCTTCTAGTGAACTACTTCAATCATTGCAATTCTTTCATTCGCTTGAAAACAAACAAAAAGATCTTACCCCCGGTTTCACCAAGCTATTTAAATAAAACTTGAATGAAACGAACTTTCTAATCGCATATAAATAAAAGATAATTTTTATTTAATTTTATTTAAATATCTTGGTGAAACCGTGGGTTACTTTTTTATTTTAATCATTATTTTATGATATGTCATAATTTTATTATCAGTTTTAGCTCCTTTACTAAATTTTCACGAATCCCCCAAAGCTTCAAAACAATCCGTTATTGGAATATATAAACAAGCCGTTGACCAGTATTTCTAGATCAGGAAAATTTTTCTCTGTCTAATCTCAAACGCTTTTTCGTGTTTCGTAGGGGAAAGATCTCAAAATGTGGTTCTTTGACTACCAATGGAACATAAAATTCTTTCATCTTTTTGCAAAAGCCTAAAAATCAGCTAAAAATCTGCCGATCAACAGTAAGTCCGTTTAGATCAAGAGAGACACTGAAAGGAAACACATGAGAGTGACAGAGACGAAAGAATTCCATCTTCTTTCAAGTATCCTCAATGTCGCGTTTTGTCTCCCTGTTTAAACCGGGACTAAAACTCCGCTAGATTTTCAGCTATCCGCAATAACGAATTTTTCTCGGCTGCCCAACTTCAAAATCTGCTAGATCTAGCAGAAAATCTGCTGATCTGGCATCACTGTTCTGCTGTAATATCAGCTGTGCTAGGGATGTAACTTTAAATTGAAAAAATGCTATGCAAAGAGCTGTTATACACGAGGGCTTTTTGAATGCGTTTTTTCAATACAGTAGTTTCGCTATATAAGAAAGTCGATTTTGCGAAGAAAATTCATTCTTATATCCGGTTTTTTCTTATATAACAACCCGTTTATAAGAAAATTCTTTTTTATAAAAAAAAAACCGTTTATAAGAAAATTTTTTCTTAAATAAACTACCGATATTTGAAAATAGGGGTGTTAAATTTTTGATAAAAACCAAGTTTCTTACATAAAAATATTTTTCATACAAAACGAGCTTTTGGTTAAGGTAAACAGTTTTTAAAGGGGGTTTTTCTTATATACGAGTTTCTTATATACAAACATTTTTGGACAGAGCTTAATATAAATGGACTTGGTGCCCCGAGATTCCTTTCTTAAAAGCGGGTTTTTCTTAAATACGAGTTTCTTATATAGCGAAACTACTGTATATAAAATTTATTTATGTGGAAAATCTTATATATACGCATCAAGTGACAAATCATTTTTCTACAATTGAGAAAAATACTTTGTGCACGAGTCTATTTAGCGTATTGATTTTCGAAATAAAAGAAATTCATATATACAGTAGGTTCGCTATATAAGAAACTTGTATATAAGAAAAACCCGCCTTTAAGAAAGCAGTCTCAGGGCACCAAGTCCATTTATATTAAGTTCTGTACAAAAATGTTTGTATATAAGAAGCTCGTATATAAAAAAAAAACCGCCTTTAAGAAATTTTTTACCAAAACTAAAAACTCTTTTTGTATGGAAAAAATTTTTATATAAAAAAACTTGGTTATTATCAAAAAATTAACACCCCTATTTTCAAATATCGGTAGTTTATATAAGAAAAAATTTTCTTACAAACTGTTTTTTTTTGTTAAAGAAAGAATTTTCTTATAAACGGGTTCTTATATAAGATAAAACCGGATATACGAATGAAAATCGACTTTCTTTTATAGAGAAACTACTGTATTGATTTTAAAAACATTCCGAATACAAAATCGATTCTCCGATATATTAAGATTTGCTGCGCATCTCTAGTTGCTGTCACCGATTCTTGGAAGTGTTTCAAATTTAAATTAAATAAATAAATGTAAGTAATCAATAAAAATTCTATTAAATTGCCCAAAAATTATTAACTTCTCCATTGCTGTCATTTTTCATTGATGACCGTGGGATTCTCCATGTGCCGCATTTGATTGATTTTGTAAACGATTGAACGTGTGCGCATCTGTGTGTGTGTGTGTGTGTGTGGGTTTATGAGTTCAGCCTTCTGCCTACACAACTCCAATAATCCCAAATCTTCAGAAATGGCGAATGTGCTGGAAAGCCAGCTAGTTACAGCGGCGCAAGTGATCGAGAGTCAATTGGACCAACAACTGGACAGACTAGAGAATCTCGATCTGGATGATTTGAAAACAATACGTGAACAAAGGCTAAAAGAGATGAAAGAGTTTAACAAGAAGAAGCAGGAATGGCTGAATAATGTACGTCGTATGATCAACCCCGGTATATGTGATTTTAAATATTTTTTTGTTTCAGGGACATGGTACCTACACCGAACTCGCTGATGAGAAGGAATTCTTCGAAGTCTCAAAAAAGTCTCCAAATATTGTGTGCCATTTTTATCGTGATGCGACTGAGCGATGTCGTATTGTGGACATGCATTTAAAGCAACTGGCACCCAAACATATCGAGGCGAAATTCTGTAAAGTCAATGCGGAAAAATCGCCATTCCTCACACAAAGATTGCGTATCAAAGTCATTCCCACGATAGCGCTGGTCAAAGATAGCAAAACAAAAGATTATATTGTCGGTTTCGGTGATCTGGGTAATTGCGATGACTTCTCAACTGAAATGCTCGAATGGCGTATTGCACAATCGGGTGCGATTGAATATAAGGTATGAAAAAAATTGATTTTAAACCAATGGAATCCTTTTGAGAGTTGTTTTCCCACCTTTTTTTCTTCTAGGGTGATCTAACGATACCCCCTGATTCTAAAAAGAAGCCTTTTATAAATCGTCCCAAGAAAACTATACGCGGTGGCTATGAATCCGATGATTCAGATATTGATTTTGACGATTAACATTTACATATTAAGTCACTTGAAGTCATCAATCACTAGCCTTAATAACTTAAGCACATGATTTGCCTAGTATTTTCCAAAAAAAAAACTTAACATTATTTTCCACTAATATAAGTGAGCACCAATGCGCACAGGGTATGCTCAGACTAAGACCTTAAATTCTCAGCGGCACGGAGTGCATATTCTGTAGACTTATTTTTCCACAAATACCTAATAAAAATATGGAAACTAAAATTATATTTTAAAATCTCGAAAAGACGTAAAATTTAATTAGTAGGTACATATTTAAACTGCATGTATTTTTTTTACACTGAAAATTTTAATTCTTTTTAATTTGTTTTTGTTTTTAATATATTTTTTAATAAAAAGCAATTTTCTTATTTAAAATTTAATTCATTGGCCTTTTAAGTTTATTTTTCTAGTGAATAAATTATTCAACATTCGCTGTTTAAATCGTATGGGGGCGATAACAAGCAAGACCATGAGCAGCCGTTCCATGTACAGTACTAACAAGAAGCAATCCAACATCGTACATCTCGAGGAATTTACTAAGGAAAGCTAACAAAAGGACGCATCGCCTGTTGCCTGGAGCCTTACTCTGTATTTCGATGCGATAGCTTATTTCCAGTCGCAATTGGAACGGTTTTTATACCCGACACACTCTGTGTCGAGGGTATATTGCGTTTGTGTGGTTGTGTGTAACACCCAGAACTTTTCGAGATACAAAATATGTATAGAAATGATCAGCGTCACCAGGAGATTCGATTTAGACATGTCCGTCCGTCTGTCCGTCTGTCTGTCTTGTATACAGTTATCTTATCGAAGGAGTTGAGCTATCTTGACAAAATTTGGTATGCGTGCTCACGGGGACATGAGTAAGAACAAGTTCGAGAATGGACCCGATCGGACCATTTTTAGGGGTACCTCCAGTACTAGGGTCTGTAACGAAAATCACAAAAACTGCTCTAAATCCGATGTTTTTCAAGATATTTTGATGAAATTTGATATTTGATCATATTTAAAGGCCAGTAATACTATTTCCGAAAATTGGAAAAAGTGGGCGTGGCAGAAGGGCGGTTTTCGAAAATTGTCTCCTACACCCGAAATTCAAATGGGACTTGAACGAAATTTGGCACTTATGCTTCCTATGTAGCCTTAAACATCCTTCCAAAAAATTTCCTTGATCGGTCCATTTTTAAGGGTACCTCCAGTACTAGGGTCTGTCACAAAAATCCCAAAACTGCCTAAAAATCGGACTTTTTCGAAATATTTTAATGAAACTTAGAATTTGAGCGTATATTTAAGCCTCCGATTAGAATTCAAAAAAATTGGAAAAGTGGGCGTGGAAAAAGGGCGGTTTTCATAAACAAATTCAACAAAAGTCGGTATATGGGGCCCGTAATGGCCTTAAACACCTCTTGATATTAAAAATTATTTGAAGATGTGTGTCTGTGTCGGGTATTCTATTGTCAGGCTCGCCTGACTATAACACCCTTACTTGTTTTTATTGTTTTTAATTCGCAAAAATGAACTGAAAGGTTCGGAAATGAATTTCCAACATGCCAATTAAAGTGAAAATGGAAATAAGTGCAAACAACCATTCCAATTGCGACTTGAAATAAGCTTTCGCATCACAATACAGAGTAAGGCCCCTGTTTATTACCATAAATTCATCATGCTAAATCACCTCGATGTATCGTTTAATATACATAAGGAGACACTGCTAACAGTTTAGGGAAATCTTTCCTAATTTAAGGGGAATTTCCGGCCTTTAGGGGAGATTTAAGGGAGTAATGTCTTAAGGGAAATTTTTATGGGAGCAAGATTTTGTTCTTACTAGACTTCAAAATCAATTTTAAGGGAACTTTGGCCCTGTATTGAAACATTCAGGGTATATATCGTCTTAAAAACTGACAGTATTGGAAGGAGATTCGAAGCTGCCAGTTTAAGGTTTTATCATATTTCGGACATATTTTTTAATTTCATCAATTTCGTCATATTCATTCCCATCGTCTTCAAATTCCTCCTCTTGCTCATTCGTTTTATAGTTAGTCGATGCATGGTAAATCCATTTTAAAATTTTGACAAAGACTTATGAAAGTGAACTGCGGATCGTGTCATCATACAATTTTGGTTACCTAGGTTTCAAGTGGTACCTACAGTTATAGTCCGTCAATATTGTTAGGTCGTTCAGAATTTGTTTATTAATTTTGATATCTCATATTTCCAGCACTGGGAACTTCAACTACATTGCAACCATTTTAACTCCAATATAATAAATAAAAACGTTCAAATGGTACTTAAAATAATCAATATTGTACCTTTTATTTTGCATTAGTCAAAACTCCAAAAAGGTTAATTTCAACTAAATTTCAAAACACATATTCGCATAGTGTGCGACTAAGATGACGTCACTGCAAACTGAAATTCGCTTGCGCTCGACGTCGTGGCGTTATTGTGGTTTAACTCAAACATGATAAATGTCACAATGAAATTTCAGTTTTTGGCGGGATTTCGTTCTAAACGCGCGCGAGTGAAATATAATTGACGAAAATGGTAGATCTGGGATTGAATTCGTTAATATAGTAAGTAAAAACGATTATAGCAGGGTTCATTTTAAAAAAAAACTTTCATTTTTATTTGCTCACAATAAATTAAATAAATATAATAAACGATTTTTGGATTTGGCTTTTGAGTTAAAGTTCGTTGTCGGAAGCTACAGAAGAGGGTACAGAGGGAGGGTAGAAGCTAAATCAGTAGAAAGTAGTTAAGGAAAAAGGCGGGAAAAGTGCTTTAGATACTGAAATAGACAAAAGAGATTCAGGAAAAGAGGCGAGGAAGCTAGTGACTAGAAAAAACAAAAAAGTGAAAGATAGATTCAGATGTACAGAAATGCGAAAATTCGTTGGCTAAAGAGGTGAAGGTTTAAAAAAGAATGACTAAATGTGTAAAGCGAATTTAAAACTAAATATGGCCTACATAACAATTAAATAAAATTTCATTTTTTTGTTTCTTTGTTCCATAAGTCGCATTGGTATCCGTTGTCCGTTTCCTCCCTAACTACAGCAAAAGAAGATTCTTACTAAAATTTCTTCTTTTTTTTTTTTTTTTTTATATATATACAAACATTTAGTTCAACCAATTCTCAGCTGCTTACGACGATGAGCTGTAGCTGGACGAGCCGCCGCTTGATGAGCTGCCGCCAGAGCTGGACGAGTATGTCGAGCTTGGATGGTACGAGCTATAGGCGAGATTTTGTGAGTCCCAACGGGCGTATGGACCACCGCTCATTGGTTCCCAGCTGGCTGGATCGTACGATGAGGCTGTCGAGCTTGGCACGCCATATTCAGCAGCAGGGGCCGGTGGCGGCATCATTGGCATCATTGACATTTTCATGCCACCCAATTTTTGAATTAAATTGTAAAAGAGGAAAGCGAGCACCAACTTAATAGCGATTTTTGACAAAATCAAAGCCTTAAATGCTTTGAGTCCAATCAATGTCATAACGATGGGCATTATCACCTTCAATTTAAGTTTCATGAGCAACAAGAGCGGCAGGAAAAGTTTGTCCTTTTTCTTATCACCGCGAGCTGCAGAAAAAAGAAAATGATTTGAAAAAATTTTATGGATTGATATACATTTGAATGCACATGAATGAATAGTATATATGGAGTCAGTTGGCCAATCAAATTACCCTCAGTTTCAGGCACGACCATATCGAAACCACGATCAGAACGGTAAGTGATCATGGAACGAGCAAAGAAGTTTCTGGCAATTGAACGCGTATCTCGTTGGTGTTCAAAATGCGAGCAACACGATCCACAATAACTTTGTCGATAACATTTTCGTCAAAGGCACGTCCGCTGACTTCTTCCTCAATGCCAGCAACTGTATCCAAATAGGTTAAAACTTTTTCTTTCAGGCAATAAAGTCCATTGGCATGAAAGCATTTATCAATGATCGTCGAGATGAGCTCCTCTGATGTGTGAATGCGTGGCTCCACAATGGAGTTATCAATAGCTGCCGTATAGCTGCCTGGAACAATCAATAAAAGGCAACTAATGATGGTCGCAGCAACTAAGGATGTGGTATATCTAAACGCCATTCTTATGCTGATGACAAACGAATTTTAATCCAATAAATAAAAGTCCAGTGAACGATACGACGACGACGACAGCGGCGGCTCGTTATTTGAATGTTCACTGTAAGATCGATAAGACGACAATGGTTAACAATTAAACGGGTATTGAAGGTTTTATACTGCCGCTCCCTGGTATAAAATGTCGAAAGCAATCGCGCGAGAGCGCTTTCGATGCCACCAATCGTCGAGAGTACCACCGTAAAAAGTCGACGAAATTTTTTCACAAAAAATGGCGAGCGTCGAACGTTTTTGGACACAGCGCAGCAAAAGTCTGAAATCGAGACTATTTTAGACCTCGACTTTATGCCCAAAAATTTTGTACTGTGAAATAAGTTTCCCCTATGAATTGACGTCGAAACAAGAGTATTTATGTATGTACGCAGCTATTGCTTTCTTCATGTCAAGCGGACGTTTTTCACTTTAAAAAAAAAAAAAAAGCCTCAATGCGTACACAAGTAGTCCGGCGATTTAAATTAATATTCTGAATGCAGTCTCTTACGTGTTTATGGAAGCAACACAACAAAGTGCGGGTGTACAGGTAAGTACCTACACAATTTACAGTTGCTTAAAACTATTTTCTTTCTTTCTTATTTATATATTTTTTTTGTGTTTTTTGTACTGAATGGACGAAACTATTTTCCAGCGAGGCAAGAATGATACATGCTTTACTTAATTTCAACCTATGCGGGACAAGTGCAACAGTTCATTATGAAACGATTTTATTTTTTGTTTTTTTTTTTTTTTTTTGGGGATTCCATTCCATATGTGCATGATCGTTTTGTGATTTTTGTGCCAATTCCATGTCCGCATATAAGTAGAAATTATTTGTTCGATTGTTAATAATTTTTTATTCATATTCTATGCTTGTTCCGTAAACCGTTTTTGATTTATGCACAAACTTTCATTGCTGCAACTAAATTCGATTTGAATTTCTTATAGACTTTTTTTTTTTTTTTTTTTGAATTGGGAACTTGGAATGTTGTGGCTCGAATGGTTTTTTGATTGTCCGCATGTGAGCAATGGAAAGAATGCCTCATTCATTCATTTAAATGCAAGAGAAGTTGCAATTATTATTGAAGTATTCAGGTAAAATTCGATAAGATGCTATTTTTGGGTCAATTAAAATGTACGAATTCTTGTGGTTCTAAAGTATAATTTTAAAATTATATGTATGAATAGAAAAAGGATGATTGAATTTTTTTTATTTTTTTTAGAACTTGCGCTATCGTTTCTCAACTCTCACAGATCTGCCTGTTTAAAAGTTTTGTCTTCAATATGAAAACTAAAATTTCAGAAAATGCTAAGCCAACATTGCTTCCACTCCAAACAGAGTGAACGCTTTTTATAATTTTGCTCTAACATGTTTCAATATTCGTAATGAAAAATGCAAGAATTGAATGTTTTTTAAGGGGAGCGATATTACGTTTAAAATACATAAAGGAAATTACGATTTTTATTCGATTTATTTGAAGGTTTAAGTGGGGCAAAACATTTGATGTGTACCCAGATGAGAAAAGTTTGTTCTTTTACGATGTGGATGAAATTTATTGAAGTTTTTAAGATTCATGAGTGCAATTCAAATTTACAGGATCCCGAGACATAGGGTAACAACGACGGATAACAATCAAATATATTCCGACGAAATTCCACCTTTGTGAATAATCCTATTATTTTTATATATTTATACCCGACACACTCTGTGTCGAGGGTATATTGCGTTTGTGTGGTTGTGTGTAACACCCAGAACCAGTCGAAATAGACCATACAAAATGTATATAGAAATGATCAGCGTCCCAGGAGATTCGATTTACCTGCCGTCCGTCGTCTGTCTTTAGACTGTCCGTCTGTCTGTCTGTCTGTCTGTCCATCTTTCTGTATACAGTTATCTTATCGAAGGAGTTGAGCTATCTTGAAGAAACTTGAGAACAAGTTCGAGAGTGGACCCGATCGGACCATTTTTAGGGGTACCTCCAGTACTGGGGTCTGTTACGACAATCACAAAAACTGCTCTAAAATCGAAGTTTTTCAAGATATTTTGATGAAATTTGATATTTGATCATATTTAAAGGCATTTAATACGATTTCCAAAAATATAAAAAGTGGGCGTGGCAGAAGGGCGTTTTTTCGAAAATTGTCCCCTACACCCGAAATTCAAATGGGACTTGAATTTTGGCACGTATGCTTCTTTTGTAGCCATAAACATCCTCCCAAAAAATTTCCTTGATCGGTCCATTATTAAGGGTACCTCCAGTACTAGGGTCTGTCACAAAAATCCCAAAACTGCCTAAAAATCGGACTTTTTCGAAATATTTCAATGAAACTTAGAATTTGAGTGTATATTTAAGCCTCCGATTAGGATTGAAAAATAAATGGAAAAGTGGGCGTGGCAAAGGTGCGGTTTTCATAACGAAAATTTAAAAAAATCGGTATATGGGGCCCCTAATGGCCTTAAACACCTCTTGATATGAAAAAATATTTGAACATAAGTGTTCTGTGTCGGGTATTTTATTGCCAGGATCGCCTGACTATAACACCCTTACTTGTTACCTTTAAAATGATGTCTATGTACATTATAATTGTAAGAAAATAAAATGTCCTTTGAATTAATGCGAGATTTTGAGACTAATCTCAAGTCACTAAATGATACTTTTTATACCCAGCGTAAGCAGGGTATATTAGTTTTATGGGAATCTTGTAACAGTTAGAAATAACTGCCGTAGATATTGACAAATATAACTATATATTCTTGATCAGGATCGAAAACTGAATCGATTTAGATGTCAGTCTGTTCATTTGTGGTTGGATTTCCTTTCAAACGGCTGGACCAATCACTTCAAAATTCGGCCCCGAGTATTATCTTAAGTGAAAATGGGCAATATCCGTTCACTGCCACGCCCACAAAATAGACATTTTTATCGTAACTTCCGAAGTAAAAGGCATAGAAGCTTCAAATTCGAAACATGAACTAAGATGAATGCAAGGTGTACGAAAATTTTTTTTTTGGTCCGCACATTGTGACGCCCACAGATTGAGATTTGTTTTACATTCCGTACGGAAAGGTAAAATATAATGCTTCAATATTGTCGGGACGCTGGGTGTATGAAAGTCGGCCTTGACCGACTTTAGCTTTCTTACTTAAGTCGGAAAATCGGAAAATTTTAGCTTCTTAAAAAATTGTGCAAGATCCAAAAAAAGCTTAAAACTTTTTTAAGAAACTAAAATTTTCCGATTTTCCGACTTTCAACGTTTTTGACACGTCTTTGTGAATACCCCTAATATATATTGTTGGAATCCAGTGAGCTATTTTTATATCGCACTAACAAATATTCAATTCTACTCCTGAGCGATGTGAAAAATATGATAAATATTTGTTAAATCAAATAGTGAAACGAATAAAGCCCAAAATCCAATATTGCGAGAGCCCGATGCGAGAGTGCGCGACGTCACGCAAATGTTTTGCGTAACGCATTTCAATTTCCAATGAGAGTTTTGCGTCACGCAGATGATAGCATAATTTCGCTTCTAGTAATGCAATATTTGAACCAAGTACCAATCTAACGAGTACCGATACTCATTTATACGTTATCATTTGAGTTTAAATTTTTTTTTCAAAAATTTTCAAAAAATTTCAAAATGAACAAAACTCCGAAATATTTCAAAAGCTCTTTTTCACGGAACACTGAACAGTTTTTGTTTTATTCGTTTAATCGAGTACCCAATAGCGAGTACTCAAAAAAGAGCTACATCATTAACCTGTCAAATTGCCTCGCAACGAGAAATGTTCAATTTTTCAAAATTTTCTCGCTACGAGGTCTCGCAGTGCGATACATTGGAGCTTGAGCCATACGATTGAATGTTTTGAAATTTGTGTGCGTCTCGTCTCGCCCGGGCTCTCGCAATTGTTGGATTTTGGGCTTAAAGTAATAATTCATTTAAATATTAATTAAATATTTTATTGAATTCGGCCGTTAATGACAAATCCCTTTCAAAATTTGATCATATGAATGTTTTTTTTTTATATAAATGTTGAAATAATTAAAAAATTCAAAATAAAAATTGGAAAAAAAGTGTGTGATAATTCCCATTACACAATTCGCCTGGACGTTTTAATCTCGGCTTAAATTTATTAAATAGCAATTGCCCTAATTGGTGTGATAGAAAATATGTACATCGAATGTGTGCTTTATATTTTGATATTTTAAATGCGCATTTCCATCACTTTCATTATTTTAATTAAGTTATTAATCTAATTGAGTAGTCATTTGAGGTTGGAGGGTTTGAAAAATGTGCTGGAATAAGGTTGTTTAATGCTACTGTTTAGGAAGTAATTAAAATGGAGGATTAAAAGGCATTTTAAAGGGGCTAATTAACCTTCCAATGCGATTAACTATTTAAAAAAAATATTCTACCATTACATGTCACTTTTAATGAAAGGATTAAAATTGATATCGGAAAAAACTTTGACTCGAATCCTAGTTCCCAATTATTTTATATAGAAGGCGCGAGGCATTAATATTTTAGTCTTTGATCGTAGTAGAGGGTGAATACTCCTCCCAGTAAAAACAGCCAGGAACATTTTCAAGCCTATTCTAATTCTTTCATTCTAAGTACACTAATCGACCTCCGTGGCGTAGTTGGTTGAGATGCCGACTAACGATGGGAGAGGCTCTGGGTTCAAGTCCTTGCTTGGACGTGGATGTTAGTCGTGTAATTTTTTATGTTTCTGTTTTTCTTTGTTTTCCCATGATTCGTGGTATCACAAAGGGTCCATGTGCGACCCATGTGTGTCACCCTTGGTGGCAGCCACCTCAACCAACCAACCAAGTACACTGGGAAGGGAATATAAAGGGAGCAGGAACTTGAAATCTTTTTAAGCAAAGGTCAATACTTTCTTTCTTTTATTGACGCTAAGGAACCCTTCATTTTTTCCCCGGGTAAAATTTTTATAGAAAAAAAAAATTTTTTTTATAGAAAAATCTCCCTCAATTGGAAGAAGATTCGAACAACTAATATTTCCTGCTTTTGGCCTCTTTGGCCAATGCAATCAAACTGAAATAATCGATGTTAGTTCAAAAATTGACATGCTACGATATAAACTGTCAAATACAACATGAGGCAAAAAATTAGGAAAGTAATTACACTAATTGATCATTCCACACAATAAAATCCATCGGGCTTAATGTGTTATTCACGGGCTCGGCCCGGCTCGGCTCAATGCTCACAAATCAATTTTCTCACTTCGAAATCAGAAGCAAGTCCCCCATTCATGTTGTTGCGTGTGTTAGTGTCGAAAACAGGAAAAACTACGAGCATTAAATTTCCGCCGGAAATTGCTGAGCATAAAAGAAAATATCTGACCGAATTCTCGGTTGATGTGTTTTTGCTTCCATTAGGTGAATAGTGCCGGTTGACAAAATCAACGGATTACAGATGAAAGGATTTGAGGGTCCCCGAAGCTTAAATAATTGAGCTTAGCGATTTAAATTGTTTTGTTTTGTTAGTTTGTTGAAAGCTTTCCGTTTTTCAATGGAAGCAAACATTTCGTCACATCATTAAGACCACAAAGCGTACATCCTTGTAAACAGGATTAATAATCTCAATGAAAAGGAAGGGTTTATTTTTTCTTCTTTCAATTCTATGAAATTAAAGAGAAAAATATTTTCTTCTTTTGATTGAAGTTTTGACTTTGAATAATTTAGCTTAGCGATTTAAATTGAAATTTTTGTTTTGGATTAAAGCTTTCCGTTTTTCAATGGAAGCAAACATTTCGAGATCATTAAGACCACAAATTACTCTTGTAAACCGGATTAATAATCTCAATGAAAAGAAGGGTTATTGGTTAAATTTCAATTGTAAAAACTTAAAAAGAGAATAGAAGTATTTTTCTTCTTCTTTAATGAAGATTTTTACTTGTTGGACATAAAAAAAATTTTCCTTTTAATTAAATCATTTTTTTGGGAATTACAAAGTGATTATTTTGCAACTTATGATTTAAATTTATAGGAGAGAAACTAAACCAATTTTATGGTGAGCCCTATTTTAAATAAGTACACAGAGAAAAAATTTCATAGAAAACCTGGTTAAATCAAGAGGAAAAACATACAAAACGGCTTCAAAAGAATATTCTATTTTAAGCATTGTTCTTGTGAAAAAATAAAAATTCCTTTTGAATCAATATTTTTCAGGTTGAATTGAATGATAATTTTCAAAAATGGCTTAAAATTAAAATTGTTGAACTAACACCGGACTAATTGAAATGACAGCATTTTTCAACATAAAAAAAGTTTCTTTATAAACCCATAAAAGTAGAACCTCCAAAATAAATTTAATTAACGTTCAAAGCAAAGTTTTCCTCAGACCCTCTTTTGACTAACCGAAACATCTATCCATGAAGGCGCAAATGATTTTGCCCAACTCGTATGGAGTGACTGCTTTCGCAATGCTTAAAAAGTTCTAAGATGAATGAATGTCTTATATGTCCTATTTCATAAACCAAATGAGAATTATACCGAAAGAAAAGAAATGTAATTAAAAATATTTCCTTTCAAATCAACCAAAAATGTTGTTGACTCAACAATTTTTCTTTTGAAATTTTCGTTCTGCTCGAAAATCAAAAGGACTGTGAAAAACAATGCGCCCTTTTAAAAAAAAAATCATGGTTAAAGTTCGCTCAGTGTAGGCATTGGAGGAGTGCCATACCCGTGGTCCTGGGCTAAATATTTTCGGGTAAAAAGTTGAGAATTGGACTCAAACAATCATGTTTTGTCTTTATAGCAAGAAGAGTAGAACATAGAATTTTCGGGCATTTAAAGTGGGATTGAAAGCACTCAGAAAGTTTCTTAAACGATGCAAAATCTGATGGCTGAAGGTTCTTATTGTATGTACTGAGGAGTCTGTAGTACTTATGATGCAGATATTGATACTCTTGACTTATGACAAAGTAGATCTTAATTCTTTAGGTACATTTGTTCTAGTCGAATTAGTACGATGAAAGAGTAACCCAGTAGATTACCTTGACCTTTCCTTATCTAAAACACAATAAATAATGCCCTCTAAATTAGTGACTGATCAATATATCGCAATAAAACTTCTTTATTCTTATATAAGTAATTGGGTTTATTGGGCATGGGCACCAGTAGCGGCTTTCATAATAAATCCTTCCCTTAATGCAGTCCCGATGACCTCCCGTTCCAACAATATTATTGAGCATAAAACGCACATTATTTAAGCTATTTCTGAAGCCTTTATAATCTAAGGATTATACTCATATTTTCTTTGCTATAAATATGCACATAAATATCTATAGCTTTCGTCATAAAGGCATCTATCTACCTACAATGTGAGTTTTACTTAAGAGTAAAAATATGTACATGTTTACTTTGATTATTATTACAATTTACATGAGAAGAAGCTTTCGACATCCATCCAATTTGAATGCACAATGATGTCCATTATGATAGTGGGCCCAAAATATCCCATTTCAGTGTCCTCTTCCATTATTCATGTTTGATACATGAAGTCTTAGTTATTTTTATTCGTTTTTGTTACATCTCTTTATTTATTTATATCTTATTGATAACATTCTCGATACATTCTTATGAACAAAGGTATCCTTTTAGACGACAACAAAAATATGTTTACCCATAAATATGTTATGTGAACGGAAATTGCAAAGGAATTGAATACCTTCAAATATTCAATTTGATTCGGAATATTATCAATGGTCAAGGATTTTACCGATACAAATCGAATCAAAAGTAAAATGAAATGGCAATCAAAATTCATATAAATTAATTTGTTTCCCGATAGTCATCAGACCACGTGTCTGTGTGTGCAATTTTCCAATATTTTCGCACGTGCTATCGCCGCCACAAAGTATTCGAAAAGGGTATTGAATGAAAAAGAAAGAAACAAAAAATTAATACAAATCGAAAAAGAATAACCTTCAGTCAAAGCGATTCAATGCTTTAATTTGCTAATTAGAACGCAAAAGTAATAAGCTTGCGTGCCTGATCACGTCTTCGGTCGGTCGGTTGGCCGTTGCGTTGGTCGCGCTCGGTCCGTCTGTGCGTTGGATTGACTTGAATGCTCGTTGGCCTTCATTGACTTCGCTTGGAGAAGTGAAATTTTCTCACTTTTTCTTTGACAAACGATGAAGAAATTCCTTTAATACCGAATAAACATTGAAGAAACTTTCTCTTTCTCATGGTTTTGCGTGATACTATGCAAACTTTCTGCTCTTGAACTAACTTAATTCAATGGAGCTTCATAGTTTCGCCTTGATGTATGCTTCGATTTTCTATATAACGAATAAAGTTTACGTAGCCATCGAATTCATTGAATTTAGGGCATTTATATGTAACAAATATTTATAAATATATATAGATATTATATATATATATATATCTTTTATGTATATATATAAATTTTATATATATATTTTATATATTTATATATACCTACACACAAATTGTTCATTATCATTAAGTGAACTTTTAATTATGTCATAAGTTAATTAGGCATAATTATGTTAATTGAACATCAAAGTTGATGGGAAGACCTCCAGACGGACTAATTATTATTTATTTGAACTATTAAGTCGAATGAATAGCACGTGCCCATGTTTTAGATACCAACATTTGCGGGAATATAATGAATGATTAAAATATTGTGAATGATTTCAATACATATTTTTTTATTTATTTATTTTTTTTAATATTTTTTTTTAATTCCACATAAAAAAGAACTTAAAATTAGAATAAATAAATTGGAAAAAAAAACTAGCGATTGCCTTTGTCAAATCAATTTTCTAACACGTACACATACATATCTTTGGATCACTATTGATTAGGGTTTAGGTGCTGGGTGTGACATCAGTTTGAATATGAATTCTTTCATTTGGAAATGTGTCAAAGGTCTTTAAAACAGAAACAATTGTGCCTTTTCGACAGATTTTCATATGAATGAATATAAGCACCACAGCCACATTTTTGAGCATATTTTCAGGTCGAAGGATAGTTATTTTTCATTAAGTTACAAAAAAAAAAAAAGTTAAACTTATTTGTAAAGTCTTAAGCATAGCCCTTGTAGGCCAAGTCCTGGGCACTTTTCGTATACTGATAGCTTTCAACGGCAGGTTGCACTAACGCACGTCGTCCATCCCATGGGCCATGTGCGGTAATATGCGCCGTATGATGATGTTCGGAGGCGATCTGTAAAAACAAAAACAAATGACATACGTCATACGTCATATAGGGAAATTCGGAAAAGAGCACAAATGATTTATAGCATATTTTATTACACAAATGGAAGAAAAGGGGAATGCATGGGGGAGATTTTTTTGTCTGTAACTTGTGCTGATATGTCTAGACATTGTGTGTTCAGTACGAAAAAATAAATAAATAAATAAATAATGTATTAAGCCAACCTCACGCGTTGATTTGTGTTCTGACTCCGAGCGATATGGCTTTCCACCCATGAGTTTTGCGAATGATAAAAGTTGTCAGCAATATAATATATCAGCACTTACCACGCAATAGAAACCTTTTATCTTTTACCTACTCAAACTACCTTGTGTGTATATATATTAGATTTATTTATTTATTTTTTTATATTTTTTTTTTTGAAATGGCTTAAAAGAGGTTCCTATTTCTTGCATTCAAATCAACATCCTATGACAGCCTAGAATGGAAAAAAAAAAAAGAAGTAGATTGATTGATTAGTCTTGCTTACCTTTTTGCATAATTGGAAAATGGCCAAACCAACCGAGACAATGAACGAGAAGAAACCCAACGCCAAGGCATTGAAGGCCTTAATTTTTAGTATACCAATCGCCATCGGAATAACCGTGATTGCCTTGAGCAGTATGAGCACCATCAATGGCATCAGCATTTTTCGCAAACGACGTTTCTTTCCTAAGGATCAAATCAAATTGATTGAAGAGACCAAATCGCATCGCATCGAATCGCGAATGGAATGGAAGAGAGAAAGAGAAAAAAACACAAAGGTTTTATTTAGCACAAATGATATTTTTCGGAGATTCAAAGAAATTCATACGGAACCCACCCTTCTTGAAGAGATTTCCCTTCTTACCCTTGCCTTCGACAATATCAACATCGTTAGCGTCTCTCGAGAGCTTAACGTTCAAATTCAATTCGTCATTTAGCAAATTTCGTGAAGAGACTGTGACTTTTGCATCGCCGACAGGCAAGTCGACGGTTATATCATGACCCTGAATGTAATTTTCGATTTGATCGAATATATCGTGCTCGTTATCAGAGCGTGCCGTACGCTCCTTGGGGCCTTGATACCCATTAGCGGTTACTTCTACATCAGCCAGCTGGGGAATAAGAATATATATTTTTATTTTTGAATATAATATAAATTTTTAAATTCCCATCAAGCGAACCTTGAAGTTATCTTTGCCCAGAACCGTGTCCAAGAATCGCATTGCTCGTTCTTTGATGCAGGCCATCGAATCGTCACCGCTTTCGCATTTTCGATGCTCTTCGTCGATTAAATTCTGCAAGTCTTTGGTTGCATCCGTTGTTGCCAGGGTGCATGCTATGACGTTGAGGCTTAGTAGGCCGACTAGGATATAATTGTAACGCAGTGTTGCCATTTTTGGCATTTGTGGTTTTTTTTTTCTTTTTCTTTTTGGTTTTTCTTATTTCGACAAACGATGACGACGATGACGGACGAACGAAAAGACGACACCACTCGCCGCACTGAGTTGACAAGAGCGTTTAATTATGGGTTTTCTATTGTCGTCGATTTTTATACTGCATACGTTGTGTTTGTGGCAAAGCAATGCTTTTAGTTGATAGCCAAAAAACGTACAAGAAATGGTGGACGACGACATAAAAGCAGAAAAGAAAAAGAAAATTGACAGACGTTGCCGGCGATGCGAACCGGCCGCGAGAGCCTTTTTAAAAAAAAAAAAAAACTCTCTCCCTCACTCGCTCTCGCGAGACTTGCCGGTGCTTTTGCGACAATTCACTCTTTGACTTGATGCATTTCTGATGGCACAGACCGTTGTATGAGGAATGTGGGATTTGTTTTTAAGTTCATATTTTCAATTGATTGAACATTTTTTCGTAAAATTTTTTGAAGAGACGATGTTCAAGATTTTTTTCTTTATAACTATGCCTCGGAATTTTAATATGTAAAAAAATAAAAAAAAAATAAAAAAAAATAAAAAAATATAAAAAAATAAAAAAAATTAAAAAAAATAAAAAAAATTAAAAAAAAATTTTTTTAAAAATAAAAAAATTAAAAAAAAATTAAAAAAAAAATAAAATAATAAAAAAAAATAAAAAAAATTCAAAAAAAATAAAAAAAAATTTAAAAATATTCAAAAAAATTCAAAATATTCAAAAAATTTACAAACAAAATTGGAAAAAATTTTAAATATTCAAAAAATGCACATCAAAAATTCCAAATTAGTTCGATTTCAAGGTGTATATATACATAAAAAAAGTTCGGTATGAAAGGTAATTTTAAAAGTACTGAAATGTTATACTCATTGCTGATGAGTATGCCTCGGAATTTGAATATGTAAAAAAATAATTAAAAAAAAATTCAAAAAATATTCAAAAAATTAAAAAAAAAAAATGCAGAAAATTCAAAAAATGCACAGTCAAAAATTCCAAATTAGTTCGATTTAGTATGCCTATTAAAATTTTGAATTTTCAAATTAACAAAAAAGCCTACTTCAGTGAATAAAATATTCAAAAAAAAGCACAGTTAAATGCAAAAAAATTCAAAATATTCAATAAATTCAAATAATTCAAAATATTCCAAATCCGAGCTCTATTTATAACTTTGAGGGCCGAAATTCAAGAGAATTTAGTATTTGTGACATACTAAATCGATGTAATTTGTATTGGATAGAGTCAAATAGTTTTTACATGCATTGTTCATGTTACCGAGACTGTTCATACTAGCGAGACACATTTTTTTTGGGTCTTTAATTTGTTTTATTTCGTTCCAATTTGCATATAAGGGTGTCGGCCTCTGTGCCGTAGGTGGCTGAGATGCCAATTTAAGAAGCGAGAGATCCTGGGTTCGACTCCCAGCTGAGGTCGTGGATGTTTGTGCCGTTTTTTCAGTTTCAGTTTCTGTTCATTGTCTTTAGATGTAGCTTATAATGGTAATAATAACCACTATTCTTGAACTATTCCACGAGCAGTCATGAAAATATCAACACTCTATTCCCTTTAAATTGGCCAACCAATGCCTGTAGTTGTCTTTCTTAACATTGAGCTGTCATTGACAAATAACCACTTCCACATTTGACTGTGATCATATGGGCATTTCCTGAAAATTTTACGTTTTTGTCGCGTCCGTATATACATATCTGATTGGTTTTTCGCATCGCATAAAAGTTTTGATAATTATAAAAGTCCGCTTGAGCTACAGGAACGTATTTAGAAACAAAAGAAAGTATTTATCGCGTCTTTATGGAAATGCCCAGTATGTATAAGAAATATTTAAATCACACTTCTTCCAGACCACTTCAAGTTTCGAAAATTCCCATATAAAAGATACTGTACATTTTGACTAGTCATTTTTCGGGTAATCTCAGAGTACTCCTTTTTGGTAACTTCCCAGATAGCATTTTTTGAAATTTTTGATCAAAAGCGAAACTTTTTCGAGTCGCCTTTCTGATTAAAAAGATCAAATATGCGCTCGTTTTCTGATCAAAAATGATTCTTTTGTCGGGAGAAATTGGAACCCTAGCCGCGACTCTTCTTAGGGAGTCATATTTGATATCATTTGCGAGTCGTTTTCGAGTCATATTTGTTATCATTTTCGAGTCATATTTGTTACTATTTTCGACTTTTCTACGTCATATTTGTTATCATTTTTGAGTCTTCTATGACTCATATTTGCTATCATTTTGGGGCCTTCTACGACTCATATTTATAATCAATTGCTTTCCAAAAATAACAAAAATAAAAATTTTTATTTAAATCAATACATATTTTTTGGCTTTTCCGTGTATATGTTATATGAATTATTTCTTATAAATTCAACAATTTTTTTTTCCTTGCCTTATGTGGGATTTGAACCAAGGAACTCTCGTTTTCTAGTCCTGTGCTCACCCGTCGACACCAAGCTTTCCAAATCGAAAGTCATGGAAATTTTTCGTTTAAAACTTTAAAGTCAAATTCCATTCAATTCAATTTTGAGTCAAATATTGAGTGAAATATAAGATAGCAAATAATTTGAATGATCATATTTCAATCCCATACGTGATTAATTGGCGATTGCTCTATATTTTGTTTTTGTAATTTGATTACGACTCGCTTTTGAAACATATTGGAGAGTCGTTTTCGAGTCTTCTTTTAATCATGCATGTGATCAATCATTTTCTAATCATGAAGGGGGCTCGAAAAAGACTCCTAAATGAATCTTCTCATAAAACAGTCTTCCAAATGTTGGGTGGCATTAACCACTTCAATACTACAGGGGACCTTAGGCATTATGGCTTCAGCGTTGAAAATAATAATATTTAAATATAATTAAATATATTGTTATATATTAAAATATATTTAATATAACATTAATCATTCAAATATTTTTAATAATAATTTTTTAATAATAATAAGTAATCTCATTCTCTGTCATGCTAGTGAAAAATAATACCCGATTTTGCATTAGCTTAAACATGGGGTTAGTACGATTGAAAGTTTAGTATTTTCATTCCTGATTTTTTTCGTTAAATCCTTCATTTTGGTTTTCCAATAAGCCGACCGATTCACGCGAAAGATTAACATTAATTTTGTGTGCATTTTAAAAAAATGGGGCTCCTAATAAGCTGAAAGAAAAATTGAATCGAAATTGAATTTTAACACAATCTAATCCTACTTACAAATTCTATAGCTTAATGGAATTTTAAAAAACTCTCAAAAAATCTTCAATGCTTCCGCAAGGCAATTGAAAGCACAAGTGATTGCTCGAAAGCGTTGCACGAAAGTATGGAACACGCAATGTGCAATCATCTGCTTTTGAATTTCCTTGATACACAGTCAACGTGTTCCAGGAATAATATACTCAAATTAAGATGTCAGTTGTTTCAATTTACCGCTTCGTCAATTTTTGTTATGGCAATTGAAAAATATTTGCCATTTCTAAAAAGAACTTTAATAAACGTATGCAAAATTGAAAGGAAAGGGATTATGAAATTTGTGATTGTGAGTAATTTGCGTAGCTGTTTTATATTCCAAGATGAATGATTAAATGTCTCCGTGTGTGCACGTATAAATACTTTTTAATATGTACTTTGAAAGTGCTTAAGGGTATTTTTTTTTTTAAATCATAAATCGTTGAAATCCTCATCTCAAAACAGTTGGAGCTTGCTGATTTTAAGAGAATTCATTATAATAGCTAAGGATGTAGGATTTGACTTCTCAACTTAGGTATAAAATGTTCAAGTAGGTTATTGTTGGATAGATCCTGAAAACAGCCGAAGGGCTTAAAAGTGAAATTTTAATTCAAAAATAATTACTTACGAAGAAAATTTTGAGTGCCAATTGAGAGACTCTATGCTCCCCTAATTTCCAAGGAAATCTTTAGAGAGGCACCGGCATATACGGGTAGAGGAAATTATATACAATATGAGACATTGTAAAGTAATATAACTTTCCAGCTATTCCCTGACTAGTCTCATGCATATATGAAGATTTTCTGAAAAAGTATCACTTTTGTCGCGTCCGTATATATCTAATTAGTAGAGCTCGGATTTAGAATATTTTAAATTTTTTGAATTATTTGAATTTATTGAATTTTTTTTGATTTTTTTTGCATTTAACTGTGCTTTTTGAATATTTTATTCACTGAAGTAGGCTTTTTTTTTGTTAATTTGACAATTCAACATTTTAATAGGCATACTAATTCGAACCAATTTGGAATTTTTGACTGTGAATTTTTTGAATATTTTGAAATTTTTGCATATAAAAAAATTTATTTTTTTTGAATATTTTTGAATTTTTTGCATTTTTTTGAATTTTTTGAATTTTTTGATTTTTTGTTTTTAAATTTTTTGAATTTTTTGAGTTTTTTGAATTTTTTTTGAATTTTTTTGAATATTTTTTTGAATTTTTTTTTCTTCATTTTTTTACATATTCAAATTCCGAGGCATACTAATTAGACTTTCGGATCTGCAAAGAATGATTTTCATAAATGTTAAAGTCCGCATGAGCTGCACGGAAGCGTGTACAAGCTTTAACTTTTATCAAAAATAATTCTTTGCATATCCAAATAGCAATTAGCTACATTACCACGGACGCGACAAGAGCGTTACTTTGTATGAAAATGCCTATATAAGGAGATTTTCTATTGGGCTTCTTCTGATTGGGCTTCGGTACTGCATAGAAAGTCCGCCTAAACTTCTCGAAAGTATATTAAAACAGAAGGATTTTTTACCCCAATCATGAATTCGGGACCTTAAAATTACTGACATAAGTGTCGCGTCCGTGAGAAGTTTCCCTTAAGTTTATCAGTGCTGTCTTCTCTTAATTGACGAAGCAACGAAATTTAATTGTCTTCTATATTCTCAGCATTTTATGGTCATTGAAAAATGCCTAAATCCAATCTTGATCATTTCAGGATTACTCTTTATGTGATGATATGAATGTTAATTATGTAATCAGGACGATTCTAAATATTTTCCCTGTGGGTTTCCCATTCTAAACACACTGAGAATAGAATATTTTCGAATATTATTTCATTTATTGACGCTTAGAATATTTCCTTTTTGGAGAAAAACTTCAAGAGAAAAAAACCATCGGGGATTATTCATTTACAATAGGGATGATGTGATCCTAGTAAGGGGCCAATGGTAGGTATATTAACCCCACCCTTCATAGATCTACTTTGGACTACATTTTTGGAAAATTTTCATGCTGATTCTCAGAGTCTTAGATAAGATATTGTAAATTCGAATAGTCTCTTTCCAATTGTCTTTAGTACACCGAGAGAAATAACAACAGTTAAATCAACTACTTAGAACAGTTAAAGTAAGAGTGGTCAAATAAACTGTATTCCGCGTTAAATGCACTGAAAAAGGCAGTCAAATGAACAGTTCTTTTTATGTTCAAATTCACTTAGACGTATAAGTTCGCATTCTGATCAACCGTCTCCGGAGTTTCGATAGCTCAGTGCTTTAAACTGTGCCTCGACAGTCGTGAGCTTTTGGGTTCTATCCCTGCTGGCGGCGGGAATTTTTCTGAATTTTTTTTTTTATTTATAGTTTTTTTTTTTTGTTCAGAGTGTAGTTGTTTTGGAAGACAAAAATTTTCTCCTAAATTTTTAAGGTTTTATTTTATTTTTTTTTTTGTAATGGTTCATTTTCAAGCAAAAAATTTTGGGAGTGAAACAATTCCTTAAGCACGTTCCCCAAAACTTGAGCAACCATAAACTCAAGTGAGCATTTTGACCAACAAATTAAATTCGTTCGTTTAGCGTAATGGTTAAGACGTTCGCCCAGCGAAGTGGAGATCAGCAGCGGTTCAAGGCTCGGCCGAGGCGAGAAAATTTAAAGAGATGAAAGAGAAAAAGATTTAAATAGAAAACAAATAAATAAAGAAAAAATATAATAATTTGAATAAAAAAAAAAATATTAATAAAAGAAGATAAAAAAAGTCAAAGCTAAAAAATAAATTTTTTTTCCCAGTCGCTGGTGACAGTTGATTTAACCGCGAGACAGTTATATCAACCATCAGATAGTTATATCCTTATTGACTGTGTTTGTACTGTTGAATTGACCGCTACTACACATAAGCTAACAATTAACGGTGAACTCGGTTATTTTAACCTGCTTTTTCAGTTAATATAACTACCTTTTTCTTTCGGTGTATTCTCCCTTTTAGTTCTCTTTTTTTTTACTGCAGGGAAGCATCAAGTGTACTCACTCTTATTACATAAGGGCTTAGAGCTATTTGAATAATTTGTTGTTTCTTTATTTTGCGTCAAAGCGAATAAAAGAATTGCACAATCTTCTCGTTTTTGTAAAATCGAAATTATGTAAAGCGGATACACCGGCTTAAAGTGAAAGCCTCAATTGCCCAAAGCCAAAGGAATTTTTTTTTTTGACAATTTTGTAATCGATTACATTGAAGAAATTCATTGAAGAAAAACAAAATTTCAATAAAAATTATGCTCGTGAATTAATTTATGCTGCCTTCGCCCTGGAACATAATCAAAGTCAAACTTGATCGGTTGAAATGTTTCCGGCACGGAATATCAGTAAAAATTGTCACGAAGACAACAGCCAGGAGTTGCGAGCACATTTCTTCACTGTAAACCGTGCCTTCGGTTTCAATTGGATGTAGAAAGTTAATTCCCAATTACCGAACGTGATAGCGAAAGTGAAAATCAATTTCTACGTGCGAGGCACTCCGCCGAATCCGGCGGCTTCAAATTGTTTTACCAAGAAAGTAAACAAGCCAAATAAAGCGTTGGAAAAAAAAAAACAATTTCACCTTCTCTTTCGAACGCACGTATTTTTCTTTTCTTTTTTTTGTTTTCCTGAAAATAAAAACAATTTATTTTGTAAATCACTGTCTAGACTTTTTAATTTCGTTAACGCACCTTCGAAATGTAAATCCAAATTCAAAGCACACAATCCCGAAATCAGCGACTTTTCGAAGTTCCGTTTCCAATTTATCATTTTTTTCTTAGTTATTTTTTGTTATTTTTTCATTCGATAAACCGATGCACCTGATGAATGGATTCGTAGTTGTTGTGGTGGACGCTTTCGATTTATTGGTGGTCAATTGAATAAATTTTCCACGCAAAAATTTTATCAAATATTCGTTCGAATGAAATGAAATGCACAACAGAATTTTAATTAATGCCAATCCTATAACGATTTCGCTCGAAGAATTGCATTTCACCAATTGAAAACCGCTTTGCGATGCCATTTTGATTGATAACATTCCATTTAACCCTTTCGATATCGAATCTTTTCTTGGATACCACAGTCCAATGTAGGGCTCTTGAAATTATTCGAATAATTCGAACGTTCGAATGACAACTTTATGGACGATTCTTAATCGAATACTACACAGAGAAAAAAATCAACCAGAAAACTGGTTAAATCAAAAGGAAAAACATACAAAACGGCTTCAAAAAGGAATATTTTTATTTTAACAATTTTTCTTGTTGGAAAAATAAAGATTTTCCTTTCGAATCAACCATATTTCAGATTGAATTGAAATGATAATTTTCAAAAGTGGATTTCAATTTAAATTGTTGAACCAAAAAATTTTTAAAGGTGGTAGATTTTTAAAGTACATGTGGTAGATTTTTTAAAAACTGGTAGATTTAAATTTTTTTAAAATAGTAATACAATATATCACATCATATTATGTAGAAATTTCGGAAAGTTGCCTGTTTTTAGGTGTTTTCTCTTATAACAATATAATGTTTCAATATTTATTGGATGCCGCTAAGCCCCAATACTGCCATTCTTGACAATAGGAAGCTGCCAATAATACATTTTTCAATAATACATATCATTGACCCACATTTTTTATGTTCTCAATTATTCTAAATGATCACAAAATAATTAAAACAAATGTATACATAAGTAAATAAAAAGTGGTAGATTTGGACCTAGCGTGGTAGAAAGTAAAAATAGAGGTAGATCTACCACTAAAATGGTAGAAGTCCGAGCACTGGACGCAATTGAAATGACAAGATATTTTTAAAAATAAAAAAAATTCCAAAAAAATACCTATAAAAGAAGAAATGTCAAAAGAAATTTAATTAACGTTCAAAACAAATGGCCACAGAGCCCTCTGCTGAACATAACCCCAAAAATAGAAATTGGATAGACTTCATCCGATGTTGTCACTTCGTTGTCGTGGCTGCTTTCGCAATGCTTAAAAAGTTCTAAGATGAATACATATCTTATATGTCCTATTTTATAAACCAAATGAGAATTATACCGAACGAAAAGAAATGTTAATTAAAATTATTTCCTTTAAATCAACCAAAAATGTTGTTGACTCAACAATTTTTCTTTTGAAATTTTCGTTCTGCTCGAAAATCAAAAGGACTGTGAATAACAAATGCGCCCTTCAAAAAAAAAAATCATGGTTAAATTCGCTCAGTGTACTGAAGAAGAGTTGACGTTCTTCGATTATTCGAATAATTGTTCAAATGCGACTCAAATTGGACTTCAATGGGTTTGTGTTTGAAAGAAAAAAGATTGGGGTTTCCTTAAAACCCTTCGACTACTAATTAAGGCAACAGAAAATACTTAAATTCATACCTAGATGTATGCTTCTGAATATTTCAAAACCAATTTTTATATATTTTTAAAGCTTTTTTCCAATGGAACCTAATTAAGGCTTTAAGAATATCGACACAGTTCCTAAAATCATTGCTCATTATGCTCTTAAGTGGACAAAGCGACAAACGAACAGAAAAAAACTTAATATTTATAAGCATACTTTTGGGTGCTGATATTAAATATTGAGAAATCGGTTCATTCTTGTAGGCATGTCCTGAAGTTTTTTCAATCTTCTTTAAATCTCAATTAGGCTCTAATGGTAAAGGTCTACAATTATTTTGTAAATATGTATGCATATAACTGTATATTTTTTAGGTGTTTTACTTAAATTATCTCTAATGCCTCAACTCTTCTTGGATATAATACTCCATTGAGTTTATTCATTTAAATAACTTCTTGGGATGTAGGCTCTCTTTTTTAAAATGAAATATTTTAGATTTACTAGAATCGATCAAAATGTATCTAAGCTAGAGATGAGCATGTGATTATATAATCGTCACATGCTCATCTCTAATCTGAGCATTATTAGTGCTTTCACCAATCGAATTTTTTTAAAATTGTGATGAAAATATATGGGCAAAAGTTTTGGCACTGAGAGGGTTATGAATTCTAGTTTACTTTGGAAAAGGATATTGTTTGCTACATTATTTTTCCCCCATTGAAAAAAAAAATCCTTTTCATCGCGATTTTTTTGATGAAATTCAAGGTAAATAATTCTTTTAAATCCCTTTGAGTAATCAATACCGATTAAATTAGTGAATAATCCATTAGTGGAAACACAACGAATGAAAAAATTTCATTTTCAATACTAATTCAATTTCATTCCTTTTATCATTCATCTCGTTAATGAAACAGTAATATTTTATGCCAAAGCTTTCTCGCATAAATTCCGGCAAATATTTCAAAAAGATAAGCTTCCAATTAAATGATGAACTGCATTTCAATTTCTGAATGGATAAATATATATGAAAAGAGAACAGAAGTCATTTAAAAAATTGTTTCAAAATAATCTTTCCTTTATGGAAACTTTTTGTAATGTTAATTAAAATCTCTTTTTTATGTGAATATGAAAGAAGTGAAAATCCTTTCAAACAAAAATCTTTCAATAATACCACAGAATGAAATGAAAGTGTTGGTATTGAACGGAGATTTACGTACACTCAGCGAAAAATCGTAGTAAAATTTTTTTTTTTTTTACTAAAAATAAAAAAACGATGTTAATTTAACTACGAACAGCAATGATTTGGCTCTATCAAAGGGCGGTAGTTAAAATAATCTCAAGCATAGTTGAAGAAGATTTTCCCAGCGGAAAATTATCTCCTGCATGACAAAATCACCAATGATGTCATCGATGGCATATAGGTGACATTGTCATGCATGACATGTCATCGTGGAGGGATGCTGTTCATGTGCTTGACTCTCATTGGCTACTGAAATTTAAATAAGGTTTTAGCGTCAGTTCAGCGTTAGCATAAAGTGGCGTAGATGATGAGTGCTCGACTCAGAATCCGAAATTTGCGGGTTCGATCCCTGGCAGAGGCGAACAAAAATTGTTAAAAATATATTTTTTTTTTAAATTGAGAAATATCCAAAGAGAGGGCAAAGAAGAGAGTTATCAAACTGGTTTCTATAAATTGACAATTTACTATAGAGAGTTTTCGCTCAGTGTACGTATAAATCTTTTATGTATAAATTTTTCGATTTGGATAATTTGATTTTAAAAGAGGATTCAAAGCTGCTCCTTTAGAGTAAATAATAAGAGTAGAGTAAATAATAATATTTTTCTTTTGAAATATTTTAGAATATCATAAAAAATTGAAATTTTCTTTTAGTGCTTAAAATGCACTTTTCTTCCCTTGAGAGTTGAATCTAACGAATAATCAGAAACGAAATCGGGGAATCAAGGGTAAATGTTCTGTTCTCAATAATCGAAGAAAACTTTATATTGAAATTATTCTTCTTGTGAGCTTTATTGTCGTTAAATTCTATGTAATGAAAATAAATCCAGTTTTATTAAATCAATTCGTTCTTTTTTGGGAAGATTTTTATTTTTTATTTGAACAATTTTTAGGCCACGGGGAATCGAACTGTATCATCAGTTTTTTGAGTTACAGTTACGGTTTCGTACAAAAAAAATTTTTTAAAAGTTTTTTACTCCATTTCTTGGCGCATTTCTGTGCATGAGTTGAAGTTTGGTATTCTTAACTAACATCAAAGTGTACTCTGCGATATGCAAGGAAATTCTTCCCAAAACACCGTTATGATAAAATGCCGCATTAGGGAGCTTATAACCAATTAAAATTTTAAAATAATCTGCAGTATGACACCTACACTGAGCGAACTTAACCATGATTTTTTTAAAAGGGCGCATTGTTATTCACAGTCCTTTTGATTTTCGAGTAGAACAAAAAATTCGAAAGAAAAATTGTTGAGTCAACAACATTTTTGGTGGATTTAAAGGAAATATTTTTCATTACATTTCTTTTCGTTCGGTATAATTCTCATTTGGTTTATAAAATAGGACATATAAGATATTTATTCATCTTTGAACTTTTTAAGCATTGCGAAAGCAGTGACGACAACGGAGTGTCAAATTCGGATGTAGTCCTTCCGATGGCTAATTTTGGGGTTATTTTCAGCAGAGGGATCTGTGGTACCACCCCAATGCCACCCAAAATGATTTATCTATACACTGAGCGAACCTTACCATGATTTTTTTAAAAGGGCGCATTGTTATTCACAGTCCTTTTGATTTTCGAGCAGAACGAAAATTTCAAAAGAAAAATAGTGGAGTCAACAACATTTTTGGTTGATTTGAAAGGAAATATTTTTAATTAAATTTCTTTTCGTTCGGTATAATTCTCATTTGGTTTATAAAATAGGACATAAGAATTTTGTTCATCTTAGATTTTTTTAATCATTGCGAAAGCAGTCACGACAACGGAGTGACAAAATTGGATGAAGTCCTTCCGATGGCTTATTTTGGGGCTATGCTCAGCAGAGGGCTCTGTGGCCATTTGTTTTGACATTTCAAAAGGAAAATCTTTATTTTTTCCAACAAGAAAAATTGTTAAAATAAAAATATTCCTTGTTGAAGCCGTTTTGTATATTTTTCCTTTTGATTTAACCAGTTTTCTGGTTGATTTTTTTCTCTGTGTAATATTCAGAATAAAGGATCGAAAGATGTTTCTTTAACATTCAATCAATCAAGTCGAATTTGAACGAACAAAATCCTAATTTGATTCTATTGAAAGTCTTCCAAAAAATGTGTCCTTTACACTCGTATTTTCACTTGCTTTTTTTTTCTTAAAAGAAAACTCAAAAGGATCATAAAGGCAATAGCGTTTATATTAAGAAATATTTTCTGGTTCATCTCCTCCATTTTTTTTTTTTTTTTTTTTTTTGTACAAACACATTCAGTGATGAGCTGAATTCAACCAATTATTTGGAAATTCGTGTCTCTTCCTCTTAAGACTACAATAAATACATAAATACATAAATTCTATTCACGGATCGGTTCTAGCATTCGTAAAGCTTGATTTCGGTCATTTTCATTCAACATTCAACGCCTCCGCTGTCCGGCAAAGGCCATTTCATGTGCATCCTTTGGCTCCTGCGACGAGCGTGACCACACGTGTGGATCCCATGCTGGTGCCGCATGCTCTAAATGTTCAACATGATGGTCAACATGATGTGGAATGTCCAAATGCTCGACATGATGGTCCAAATGATGTGGCACAATGTGCTCAATGTGGTGAGGGACAATGTGATGTGTTGTTGGTACGTGTTCAATGTGTTCGATATGGTGCGGTGGATGGGGATAGTGGACGACTTCGTAGTTGACAATCTAAAAAATGATTTCAATTAATTTCATGTTGAAAGGGTATTTTTGTTTGTATTTTTGAATGAATTCTCTTACTTTCGGTTTCGCGATTTTAAAAATAACAAGAGCACCAGAGAGTACTAAAGAAAGTAGTCCCAGTGTCATTGCCTTCCATGTCTTGAGAGCAATCAAGGCAAGAGCGAGTGGCACCATAACAGTTGTTTTGAATTTCAATCCCAATAGGAATGGTAAAACGACTTTTCGCATAAAACCACGTCCTGAATGAAAATTTTTGTGAAAATTGATGAATGAAAGAATTTTCAGGAAAAAATTCAAAACAAAAAAGGGTGTTTCTCTCACCTTCCACAGCCCTCTCCTCGCTCAATGGCACTAAAGTGTCCCTCGTTAAGGCATTGTCGAATAAGAAATCCGGAACATACGAACGCGCCTCTTCACTCTTGAAGAATTCTGGTGCCTTAACACGCAGCGCATGCGTGGCTAGATAATTATCGATATCATTGAACATTTGCTCCTGCGGATCGAAAGAGCGTTTTTGAATCGGCTCTGGTTGTGTGGTCCGTACGATCGAAAGCTGATCGGTGATTGGAACATCAGCTTGATTGAAAGCTTCATTAAACCATTGCATAGCTTTAGGCTTCACACAATCTATACCGAAGTCCTTAAGGCAACTATAATAGATATCGTAAGCTAAGTAAGTTGCTGATTTTGGTGCTTGTGCTTGGTGTGCCCAAACACCGCCGCTGGCGGTCGCGAGCACAAGCAAAACATTTAGTTTTAACATTCTTTTTCTTTTCGATTCCTCCGAGCTTTCGGGCTTTTGGCTTTTGTTCGATAGAAATTTCTTTTTTTGCTACCACTGTGCTGCTCTGCGGCGTGTCTTCACTCACTGACGTATCGTACGGATATGCAAATGCCTAAAACGTTGCCCGCAGTTTTATATGACCGTATTTTATTAATTTAATTACGCATTCGCCTTGCACTTTGCAGTTGAAACTTTTATTTTCGATAAATTGCTCTTTCGCATTACCTTTCTTTGCCAGTGTTTTTTGGCCAATTGGCCTGCTTTAAGTGCCCAAACGTGCTGCTTTGGATATTTTCACTTTGAAGGAAGAGTTATGCGAGCAAAGCTGTCAATTCAGTTTGGAAGATTGAGAATTTTCTGAGAGAGAAAGAGAGAGAGAGATAATTTTCTGAGAGAGAAAGAGAGAGAGAGATAATTTTCTGAGAGAGAAAGAGAGAGAGAATTTTCTGAGAGAGAAAGAGAGAGAGAATTTTCTGAGAGATAAAGAGAGAGAGAATTTTCTGAGAGAGAAAGAAAGAGAGAGAATTTTTTGAGAGAAAGAGAGAGAGAATTTTCTGAGAGAGAAAGAGAGAGAATTTTCTGAGAGAGAAAGAGAGAGAGAATTTTCTGAGAGAGAAAGAGAGAGAGAATTTTCTGAGAGAGAAAGAGAGGGAAAGAGAGAGAGAGAGAGATGGACAAAGTATTCAATGTAAAAAAGTGTGATATTCAGTTTTTCACCGCAAAAAATAAGGTGGAATACATTTTTTTAAGAAAAAAAGAACCGCACAAAAGGATTTTTAAAAGGATGTATCTTACTAGGACTTACTCGCACACAGATAAACTTAAATTTTCACTGAAATGCTTTTTTCATACTAACCCTGCAGTAAATGCGGGGCAAATTGACCCCAGCGTCACCACTGTCATTCTATAGACATGGTCAACGAGTCACCAGTCAACAGTTCCATTTTCTAGAGCATTCATTAAATGAATTTGCTGCACGAGAATCAGAAGGCTCCGTAGCGTAATGGCTAGCATGTCCGATCATCAATCCGAGGGCTCGTGTTCGAATCCCAGGGCAGGCGAGAAAAAGTGGAAAATTGTAAAATTTGGAGGAATATTCTAATGGATTCTTATGGGTGAGAAGAGAGAAAAAAAGTTTCCATTCTGAATTCTCGTGAATGCTTTCACAGTTCGTGCGTAAATTCTCATGAATTATATTTTCAATAACTTAATTTTCCAATTTTTTCGCAAAAAAAATTTTTTTTTAAGCCTGTTAGACACCTATAATATTATCCACTTAAAAAAAAAAAAAAAAATTGGCACCCGCCCGAGCGAGATTCGAACACGGGTCTCCAGGTCGCTAGGCCAGACTCTTCACACTGAGCCATCCAAGCCCTGTGCGCGGCGCTTTCCATTTACGTAGTATAGCTAATGAGCTGCCTCTACAGCATCACCAGTTCAATCGTCAACTGGTGTCCGCTCGAACATATGCTCATAATAAATGTCCATAGGAGAAAAGATTGGCACGGGTACAGTTGGTCACTAGTGACGGTGACGGAGGAACTAGTGACAGATTGAATCAGTCACTATTGATAATTACTGCAGGGAAGTTCACTTCACAACCAGTGTGAAAAAAGGTCTCATGCCATAGGAGTAGAAAAAGGACCTTCGCTTAAGGCTAATAGGATTTGTTGCGCCACTCGTAATCATGGGAATTGCACGGGTTTACTGTAAAGATGCTGGTTAAGAAAGAGGATCGTGTTGAGAGGACTCATAGTTAGTATTTAATAACATAACGTTATTTTTTAGGATTTGGAAGTAATGAGATTGACTCAACACAACTTAACTTAACTAATTTAATCAACTGGCTCAATTTTTTTTTTTTTTTTTAAATTGCTTTTGAAAGCACAAGTAAAGTTAAATTACTTCTAATCAATACAAATTGAAGCTTAAAATTGCAGTGAGCCTAGTTCTTTCGTAGGTATTTGAAAGGAAAGTTATACCAACTAGTTTAGGTTAACAGCTCAATTAGCATTACGTCAATGCGGCTTGGTTTAATTGCTTACTACAATTTACTTAGCCTAATTAAAATTAAATTAAAGTAAATTAAATAAAATTACTTTAATTTATCTTTAATTTACTTAATTTCATTTAATTTAACTTAAATTAACTTAACTTAACTTAACTTAACTTAACTTAACTAAACTTAACTTAACTTAACTTAACGTTAACTTAACGTAACTTAACGTAACTTAACGTAACTTAACTTAACTTAACTTAACTTAACTTAACTTAACTTAACTTAACTTAACTTAACTTAACTTAACTTAACTTAACTTAAACTTAACTTAACTTAACTTAACTTAACTTAACTTAACTTAACTTAACTTAACTTAACTTAACTTAACTTAACTTAACTTAACTTAACTTAACTTAACTTAACTTAACTTAACTTAACTTAACTTAACTTAACTTAACGTAACTCAACTTAACTTAACTTAACTGTAACTCAACTTAACTTAACTTAACGTAACTTAACTTAAATAAACTTAAATATACCTAACTTCACTTAATTGAAATTAGCTTGACTAAACTTAACTTAGCTGAACCTAACTTTCATCAACTTAACTTACCTTAAGTTAACTTGAATGAACTTCACTTAACCAAACCTAACTTCAGCAAAGTTAACTAAATTTAAATTAACCTAATATAAATTAACTAAGTTAATTTAACTTAGCTTAATTTGAGCAATAAGACCAATTGAGCCTTAAAATTATAATAAAATTAGGTCTAATGAAAATGAATCGAAACTTAAGAAATCGGTTCATCTTTTGCTGTGCACTAAATAGATAAAAATTCAAGCTCAGTTAGTCTGGACTTAACGAAACTTTACTTAATGAATCAGCTGATCTGATATCTTCAATGGTTTTTTTTTTTTTAATGAAAAAAGCTACGCAAGATTAGAAAGAAGCAAACGAGTTCTTGAATAATGTTGAATTGTATTTTCAGTCAAGACTGACACTTCAGCAAAGTCTCCTTACGTTAAGTAAAGTTAAGCGAAAAATTGAGCCACCAAATAAAAATTTCTGAACGATATTTGATGCTAAATAATTTGCATAATTTTCTGCTGAGTAGCATGCCAATCATAAGCAATACGAAACTAAGTATCGCTTAAAAATGAAAGACAGTAATAACAGTTTGATTTCTTATGTTTTTGTACGCTTCCGTCATCGAAGTTGTGTGTGTGTGTGTGTCACTCTCGATCGAAGACAGTTCAATAAAAAAAAGTTTATTCAAACAAAAGAATCAATGCTTATCTTCGTTTTGTTTTGTTTTGTTTCGTTTTTCCCACATTCTTGTGGACATTTTTTTTTTGTAGGTATATCTGGATTTGTTTTTGTTTATTTGGAATATTTTTGTCGAATGAGCCAATAAATGCCATACGCAAAAAACCGCATAGAAGGGGGAAATCAAAATACAGACACTACGTGCTTGGAAAAACAAAAAAATGTATATCTATCAAAGACCATAAGCTTGCCGCATTCCTTCTGAGGCTCCTTCTGCGGTAAAAGGAAACAAAGGAATTCCCAAATAGTAAGAAGGAGAAGTAGAAGAAAAAAAAAAAGATTTGGATTTTGTGAAAACAAAAAATTAGGAAAAGAAAAGGGGGAACTCATCGGGAGTGTTACAAAAATGGCGCCAAAAAGTCAGGTTTTCCTTTTGTCTTAAAAGTTAAGCTCACACTTGGACTAAGTTAGATGTCTGTTGTTGTTAATGTTGTTGGTGCGAAAATATTTACAAATAAGTTCGGGTCCATAAATAACTTTTCTTTATTGTTCTTGTGGCTTCAGTGTTTTCAGTTAATTCCTAATTTAAAGCACATCTTTGGCATTGTTTTTTCATCGGTCCGGAAGAGAAACTTTTTATGAAATCCCTTAAGAAAGCTTTCGATTGCGATCGATGCGAAATGTCTTAACTTGGTTCGCAATCTTGGGAGCCATTAAGCGAAAAGTTTTCGCAACAATTTTGAATTAACCACGCCTAAGAGGGAGAGAGAGAGAGACTTTTATTTTCGTCCAAATGGAAAAAATGAAGAAAAATGAAAATAAAATATATTGGGTCCCCATTTTCCAACCTTTAAGTATTTTTAAATCGCAAACCCGTCAAATACGATTTCAAACAAATTCTTTGCACATAAAATCACAAAAAAAAAATGCAAGAAAAAAATAAAAAGGTCCAATGGAAATCAATCGAAAGCAATTCACAACTCACTTCTTTTTTTTTTATTAACATAAAGAGGAGAAAAAAAAATTATTGATTGGCGGGTTGATTTTCTTACCTTTAAGTTAAGTTAAATCTTTTAGTCTTCATTGAGTTCTTGTTCATTGCGATTTCAAGGACGCAGTCTTGTTAGGAAAAAGCAGCACGCTTAAGCAGTAATCGAAAGGCGATACCATTATTCGATCTCATCCTTCGACCTTGAGAAATAAACGGATTAAGTGCTTTGCTGACGCCTCGCTATAAAGGAGCACTTAATCGTTAACACTGCAGTACAAAAAGCGGAAATTGGGAGCGAGAGCGCTTAAGGTACAGGGAACACTGTAATATTTTTCTACAAAGAAAAATTCCGTTTCGGACTATACAGTGCTTGTGTGTGTGTATTTGTGCGTCCGTGTTCAACGTGCAACACCTTTTATTTTTTTTTAAATCGAATTTATTTCAATTGAAATACGCGTGACCTTTAAAAGAAATGTTCTAAAATTGTTGCAGACATCCTTTCACCAATGTCAACACAATAACAAATAAATTGTGAAGTATTGTCTGCTTGGATGGGGCTGAGGAAAAGTTATATTTTTGCAGATAATGTCAATCCTTGTATTTTCAATAAAAAGTCCCCTTAGACACTTTTCTTTTTCTCTTCATTGATAGTGATTTTATATATATTTTTTATTAAGGCCATTTCTTTCTTTTTTAGTCTTAAAGGTTAACAAAATTCTTTGAATAGACAGTGACATGGAACCAATGGGAAATACATTTCCCTTTGAGTGTGTTTGCACTTCGAACATAAAAAGTATTAACAGGAGTATTCACAGAAATCTCGGGAGTTTGATTCATTATGAAAAAATTTAACATTTAGGATCGTAGTCTTCAACTCGATTTAAGAACTTCTTTTAGTCTTCATTCCAGTTTAACTCAATCAAATTCCTTTGCTATGTCTGAGTTTTTTCACAAATTTTCATATAAAATTTACAAGCCTGGTTTAAACTCTCTTGAAGACTATTATTTAAAAGTTTAAACCTTCAAAAAGTTTAAACTACGTTGAAGACTATCAGCCTTAAAATTGTATTTTTTTTTTAAATAATTTTTTAAATGTTTTCTAGATAAATTTATAATTTCGAATTAACTTAGCTATCCAAGAAAGCTGTGAATATCCTTAATACATTGCTAATAAAAACTACAGTTGAAGACTATAGGTCTCTTAAAATCGTATTCATTTTCATAATCTTTAAAATTGTTTCGTTTTGGTTTTGAGATAAATATTATGAATTTTGAGCACAACCTTATTTTATCCAAGAAAGCTTAATATCTTAAATCATTGACTAATATAAAGGAATACAACTATATATTTCTTAAATGTATGGTGAATTCAGTAACCGTTTTTCAATTAAATTGAAAGTAAATGTATAAATAAATTTTATAAATCGATAGATAAATAAATTAATAAATCAATAAATAAATAAATAAATAAATAAATAAATTAATTAATAAATTAATAGAAATATATACCTATATAGATATATCTGTGGTCATATAAAAGAGTATTTTTTATTACAATTAATTCCGATTTCCTTGCACTTAAGTGACTTAAGGGTTTCTTATGAATGCAAAATTATGTAGGGTAAAGTCACCTTGAGTGAACTGTCACTTAGAGTGGACCACTTGAATGTTTGCTATGTTGTGACAGTTAAAATGTCAAATAACCAGTACAAATGTACGAAACTGATACTAAACACATTACTCATACGGAATCTTTTCAAAAATTTAATATCTCCAGAAATAATTAAGGTAAAAAGATGAAACAAACGGTGACTTATTGTTAATTAAACAAGGTATTTTTTTTAAAAACATTCAAAAGGTTTACAAAAACTGAAATACACTAAAAAAATAGTTAATTTTTGTTTCTTTTTTGTGCAAAAATTTTTCTCAGTGTAAAATTTCAAAATAAATTTTCTATATTCCTTGTATTATTAAAAATATGTCACCGTTTGTTTGATCTTTTTATCTTAATTATTTCTGGAGATATTAATTTTTTAAAAACATGCCGTATGAGGATATTAGTACTAGAGCTTAAAAAAATCTATGTGCACTTGCAAATTTATTGAATATTCAAAATGTTGCTCCATTTAATTTGAAAAATTTTTCTCGTGTTAAAATTAAAAGCAATTTATTACTTCAAAGTTATTATTATCTAAAAGAACATTTAGATGTTGCAGCAATATTGTGAGAATAAAATTGAAAAAAACTTATCAAAAAGATTTTCAGTTTTTAAAGTTCATTGTGAAAAAAATACTTCTACAGTGTAAAAATTTAAAAATCAATTTTTTGAGCTTCCTTGCTTTTATTAATCTAACAGAATCTATTTAGATCGTCCTCTCTAGTCTCAATTACCGTTATGTTGAGATAATTCAAAATTTTTGAAAAAAAGCCTTAACAAAAAAGGATTTTCAAGGACCGTTCAAAATAAAAATCTAAAAAGTAGTCTCCAGTAAAAAAGTAGTTTTTAGATAGCACCTATCGAGAAATCAACAAAATTTAAAAATTCCTTTCATGATGCCGCATGCCTTTGCTTAACCCGCCAAACCCTTTCCTCGGATGGTCCACTCAAGGTTGCATTTACCCGATTAATGCTAAGACATAATTTCAAAACTTGTTTAAATCGTATAAAATCTCAGAAAATTAAATTTTAAAAACTAATTTTATGCACCTGCTTTGAGATGGAATTGTATTGAAGGAAATTTATGGTAATTGAATATAAAAAAACATTTCCAAAATTTTTTTTTTTATTATAAAAAAATCTATTTTATGATGGTCATTCGTTTGTACCTCTGAAAGTACAACGGCTGTAGATGAGTTATCTCAATTCTCTCTTTTGTCGACTTAAGCTACTCTTCCATATGACTATCATGACATATAAAAAAAAAAAAAATATATGTCAAATTAATTGAATTCATGATTGATCAACAATTTAAAATCTACATTAAAAAAGTGCAGTGGAACCTCCCAAACACGTGTGAAGTGAATATTTTCTTCACCAAATTGATGGTCAGAATATTGAAGTATTCGAGTGGAGGTTTCACTGCATCTGCATGACTAAAAGAAAGTAAATTTTTTAATCCTAAAACATTTCTTCAAAATTATTTTAAATGAAATTAATAAAATAAATTAATATTGACATTTTTTCGAATAATAATTTTTTGAAAATTCTTCAAGAGAATTGCCCTATATACACACACTTTAAAAATACATATCTAAGTCAAATAAAATATATAACAATTTTCTTTTGAATTCCTTTGAAAATTATAATTATAATTATTAAATAAATAATTTATAAAAATCAATTTTTAAAGAGATAAATTTCCAGAAATTAAAGTATTGACTACCAATTGACAATAGTAAATGAATAAAAATATGCGAACTAATTGTCTGAATAAAACATTTGACTTTCTTAATTACTCGACGACGACGGTACATCAAATGTAATTAGTGGTTTTTTCCCCGTTTTTTTTTATTTTTATTTATCCGAAATGCTTTTGCGGTTCCGTTAAATTTAACCGCACGGCGGGGATAATGATTTGGAAAGCAATTAAGATTTTGCACGAAAAGTGTTGGCTTTTTTTTTTATCGCATTTATTCCGTATTAATGTTGCACTGCGGGTACAGCTGGAGGCAATCCCTCTGATCCTGACCATCACGGGCTGCTTGAATCAAACGATAAAAACGCAAAACAGCCGGATTGCTGCTAGACGCGGGCTCAAGTTCGCTTGTATCGCTTTTGTCATAGAAAAGATGAAGAAGAAGAGAGAGAAAATAAATCGAGTGAAAGTGTTTTTTTTTTTTGACAAATAATTAAACCCTTTGAAGACGAGTGGGCGACATGAATAAATCATTTAAAGTTGATTTCGTTTCGATCAATCGTTCTTAAAGAGTTTCAATGAAAAGGTCCTTAAAAGTAGAATATTTTCATCCTATTATCATCACACTACGTAGTAGTCTAGCCTCAATAAATCGGTCTTAAAATTGAATTTAACTTTTGAATAACTCAAACTCAATTTAATTTCGAGTGGAATAAAGTGAAAGCGAATTCGTTCCAAAGACAGACTTCTTAAAATTAAATTCGAACAGTTTTTCAGCTTTTGTCAGGATTGAATCCACACATTCAGCTCTCTGGAGCGATTAGAACTTCGGGGTTCTAGATTTGAGTGGAAATTTTCGATTCTTGTTGCTCAATTTCTATCTATGATAGTGTACTCCATGACGATGGCCCTTATATGGGCGTGGTTGGGTGCTAAGTTGGAACTTTAGGCCCATTTGCTACTGTTCCGGTTAAAGTTTTTCGTTACGATATCCTCTCAAAATATCAAAATTTTCATACAAATTTTTTTGTTTTTCGGAAGGAAAAAATTTAATCGGAATATGTAGTAGCAAACGGCCTTTAGTATTTAGTCGCCATAAATTTTTACAAAGTAGAGTTCTTTTCTTATCATCTTGGTTAAAAAATGACGGAAGGGCGACAAATTTTCAGTCCTTAGAATCGTCGCAAATCTAAATCCGGGCCTGGCATTTTCTCAAATGTTTGTCAAATGATATTTTACTGAAAAAAAGGCCAACGCAGTGAAGCACGAAATAATATATCTCTATGTTTCGATGAAGAAATTTGAATTTGAGTGGAACACGCACACAACAACAACAACAACAACAACAACAAAACAACAACACAAAAGCACTCAATTAAGAGAGTATGCATTTAAATTAAAGGCTTTGTCATTGTCAGTGCCTAAGCCAAAGACAAGTGACAATTGTGACGTTGAATAATATACACTCTTGACTTGACTTGATTTCGCCGGAACGTTTTACGGGCTTAGGGTTTAAAAATACATATAAACAATCAAGTTGAATGGCAAGCACGTGAAAATATTTGCACACGCAGCTCAATGAAGTTGTTTTGTCGGTCGTGGAACATTCATTGGGCGACAAGAGAAAATGACATGCCTTTTGATAAGAGATTTTTAAAATTAATTCCTGAGGCTTAAACAAAATATCTTCGTTGTTGGGTTACTTTCAGATTTGTGAGCGTAGGTATAAACATACATAAGTATAAAATGTTTTGGCAAGTGTAGCTCAAAATTGAGAGATCTTGGTAGTAGGCGTGATGGGATTAGATTTCTTTGTTGTACATAGATCCCTTTGTTTATTGTTTGGTTTTGACTCTCTCAGGCTAAGGCTAAATTTTGATTATGTGTACTGAAGGATTATGCACATAAGTTGAACGATTACGTCAAAATAAATGAGAAGAGATGAGAATGATTATTCGTTAAGATTCTAATCGAGTTGTGAGTTTAAACCGATTATGAGAGAAAATTTCTTTGAGTGAAATGATCTGAGATTAGGAAATAATTCTTGGTTGATTTTTAAATTATCTACACGAAATTATTTACAAATGTTTCAGCATCTTTTTTTCTGAAAACATTGGACAAGACTTTAGCTGGTACTTAGCATGAACATTTTTTGAAGAACTTTTTTTATACGATAATTTGAGTGTTTTCTCATGAGATTAGTAACTTTTTCGGAGTATCATTGTCAGCTCAAAAATATGACTCCGAAATTACTTTGTTAGTTTAAAATGTGTAGAATCAAGAGGCTAAAAAATAAGAATCCTAATTACTCCGAAAAATTGAGGCTGAGAAATAGGAGTCCGAAATGTCCCCGAAAGTACATACATATGAGAATCTAAGTAACAAATCCGAAATGGCTCCAAAATATACACCTAGAATATATGAATGAGGCTTTGAAACACGAAGCTCGAAATGACTCCGAAAAATTTAGAAAATAAGAGGCTTAGAAATGGAAGCCCGAAATGACTCCGAAAAATTTAGAAAATAACAGGCTCAGAAATACAAGTCCGAAATGACTCCGAAAAATTTAGAAAATAACAGGCTTAGAAATACAAGTCCGAAATGACTCCGAAAAATTAGAAAATAACAGGCTTAGAAATACAAGTCCGAAATGACTCCGAAAAATTTAGAAAATAACAGGCTTAGAAATACAAGTCCGAAATGACTCCGAAAAATTAGAAAATAACAGGCTTAGAAATACAAGTCCGAAATGACTCCGAAAAATTTAGAAAATAACAGGCTCAGAAATACAAGTCCGAAATGACTCCGAAAAATTTAGAAAATAACAGGCTTAGAAATACAAGTCCGAAATGACTCCGAAAAATTTAGAAAATAACAGGCTCTAGAAATGCAAGTCCGAAATGACTCCGAAAAATTTAGAAAATAACAGGCCTAGAAATACAAGTCCGAAATGACTCCGAAAAATTTAGAAAATAACAGGCTTAGAAATACAAGTCCGAAATGACTCCGAAAATATGGAGCTCTAAGAAGACCCCCGAAAAATGTAACTAGAAAATGTATCACTCCGAAAATATGAAGTTCGAAATGACTCCGAAATATATAGAAAATACATATATGGGCATGCTCTAGAAATCGAATCCCCATAAAAAAAATTCGGAGTAGCTGAATTTTCTTTAAACTCACATTGATTTCGAATTTTTTTATTCGGATTAGATTTCTGGAGCATGCCTCATATTCTCTTTTTCTAAAGTGTTCCCTGCCAGTTTTATGTACGACGATTATTTTCTAAAACACAATTTCTTGCAATTTTTTCAGCGGATATTGATCAAACTTCTCAATAGGTTTAAGCGTTAGAAGGGCTTTTAAGAATTTCAATCTAGGAAAAATGTAACCGTTTTTTTTTCTACTCTGAGTCTTTTCACAGCCCCCCAGGCACATGAAAACATGACGATTGAGTCATTCAATTTGATGGATTTACCCAGCTATGAAGGCATTTTCTCTCGATGCAGTTAACTCTTTTACCGTTACAGACCTCGAGTGCGTGACAAATGCAACAGTGCATGCAACAAAGTTGCTCTATTTTTTTTATATATATTTTTTTTTATGCAGAAATGACATATTTGGAACACAATCTTAAAATCTTTGCTGTGCCTTGAGTGATATTTCATTTTATATTGACTAAAATTTTCGCTATTCGAACCGGTGAATAGTTTTTTTTTTTTAAATAATGTCAAAGAAGGGCATTATTCGTTTCTACAATTGTTGATGGTGGAGTATGAAAGGCAAAGAAATCTTTAGAAATTTATTAGAGCAAATAGTTTGACATTTTCTGAAGGTGTCAAAGGGCTTTGTGTGCAAAACTTGGAAAGTTTTTCATGGCTCAAAAAATAACAAAAGGGCATACGTTTTGAGTGTGAAAAATGATTCATTTCATAGGGCATCACTTAAAAAAAAAAAAGGTTAGAAGTAAGTCTTCCATTTCACAAAAAAAAAACAAAATAAGAAAAAAACCAAAAACTTTTTCTTTGGAATTCAAAAAGTTCATGGCTCTATTTTTTCTAAATCACCAAACTGCCATTGTTTATCAAGACTAAACGTTGAAGAAAGACGTCTCATTATTTGGACATAATTTCGATAAAAAAAAAAAAATAAATAAAAATAGAAAAATAATAAAAGAATAAAAAACACAAAAGCTTTAAATTCCACTTAAGTTAGTCGCACATCACGATGCCCATTCATGAGGCTTCGGATTTAGTCCTCTGGCAGAGGTTGTACACTCACAAACACACATAAACTTTTTTTCTTACCGACTTAACTCCGCCGAGACGAAATTACTGTGCGGACTATAGCGTGTGGGATCCTTGTACATGCTGCAAACGAGACGCTCCTTACAGAGTTCATCGGTAACGCCAAGCTGTTCGACGATTTTATCGATTTTTAATAAAATCGGACTATAGAACGGATCATAGTTCTTGGGCATCAATGGCTGAAAGTGGAAAGTGCAAAATGAACAATAGGAACAACAAAAAGAAAAAGAAAAATAGTATGAAAGGAAGAGAAAAATGAGAGAAATAATAGAATTAGACGCTTTAATGGCTATCAAGGGAATTACTTGATGCCATATCGTTTGTACAAACCTGTCCATCCTGGACGAACGGCTCATTTTCCAGTATTTTCTGCTGTTGCGCGATAATTCGCTGTTCCGCTTGTATACGCAGAGCCTCCTTGAGTTGAGCGGCTACCTCCGGCTGAAATGATAAATAAATGAAATCGTATTTTATGATAGTGTTTGGGAGGATTAAGTGCTTAAGGAAATTGATTAAGTCATGTACAGTTGATAAGCGCCGAAAAGGATTGATACTTACGATGAAAGAGAAATGGATGCTGAAAGGATTTGACATGTTAAGACAGACTCCACGGATTTAATTCGCTTTAAGGGTTTTGAACACTAACTAACGACTAAAGAAATATCGATGGACTAGAATTTAAGACGTTCAAGAGATGAACGATCCAAAGTAGATATAGAAATGTTCAGTGTCTCTAGAGGTTCGCCCGTTTGTCACCTTTCTTTCATCTTTGTGGTGAAAACTTCAATCAGCAACTTTGTTGAAGAGACACCGAGTTAAGTTAATAGATAAAGTTACCGAGCATTTAATAATATAAATTAAATTCACTTGAATGGATGAAGTGTTCTTGAAAATACATAGTTTTGCCAATTTAAGTTCTTCAAGAAAAAAGGTTTTATTTTATTCCGGATTCGCTATTGAAATTCCTTGGAATATTTAATAAAGAAGAACTTTTGCGATGAGAAATCGAATTCGTGGCTTGCATATTTACGATGAAATTTCATCTGCATTTTCATATTCATTAAGAAAATTCAATTTTTCAAGCGAAATTCAAATGAAGAAAGCTAGAAGAATTCTTTCAAAGGAAATGATTAATCCAAGTTATGGAAATGAATTTATTTTCTAATTTATTTTCTTTTTCAATAAGTTGCCAAGGAGAGAAGTGTCTTTGTGATGCATTTAGTTTTAGTTAGATGGTCATTTTTCTTGCAAGTTCCTTTCCGTTTCATAGCTGAGATAGCTGTATACAGTTTTCTTATCGAAGGAGTTGAGCTAAATATATTGACGGAATTTGGTATATGCATATTTTACCTAATATTTGTACCTACCAAGGATGATAGATTATAAAGTTACAACAATCAGAGTTCAAAATTTGATTCTTCTGCGCATGTAAATTTGTGACGTAGCGTTAAAACTGTTCTGATTGGTTGAAATTATTGAAAATTTTTTACATACTGCTAATTTGAATATATAGGGGTCTTCCCTTATCCCTAATCCTTACAGCATGTGCCTTAAAGGCACATTTTTTACTTTGAACTGCTGCACAGTTTTTGAATCATCATAGGTGGTGATGAAATTTCATGAATACCTCCACTGATTATATCTTTATTGAATCATTTCTGGTACGCTAAGGAATAAAATTGTCAAATTAAAATGTCTAGAAATTATTTTTTCCCATATGTGTCATCTTGTCAGGATGAAGGGTAAAATTTACCCGTCAGGATTAGGGTTAAACGTGTATTTGCCTTAAAATCTTAGAAAAAGGCTTAGAAATTAATGAATGAAATTTTGTATGAAAAATTTTACACTTTTACGATTTTTCAATCTTTTCACTTTTAAGGGAATACCCTATATGTGTTATATATATGCCTTGGAATTTGAATATGAAAAAAAATTTAAAAAAAAAAATTCAAAAAAATATTCAAAAAAATTTTTAAAAAAATTTAAAAAAATGCAAAAAATTCAAAATATTCAAAAAATTCACATTTAAAAATTCCAAATTAGTTCGATTTAGTATGCCTATTAAAACGTTGAATTGTCAAATTATCAAAAAAGCCTCTACTTCAGTGAATAAAATAATCAAAACGCACAGCTAAATGCAAAAAATTCAAAAAAATGCAAAATAATTCAAAAAAATTCAAAATATTCAAAATCCGAGCTCTAATTATATATGTAAATATTCTTTCAAAGTCCTTAAGGAAAATAAAAGCGGCTTTTCATTTATAAATCAAACGAATTATTATCTAACTAAGCGAACTTTTGTTAAATCCATTTTATTACATGAGTTTTTTTCTCCTACAAAAGCAAATATTTGAATAAACGGCGGCCAATTGCTTCAAAAGAACTCCAAAAAAAGCCTTAAAAAAAACTGACTAAAAAAATTGGAAAAATGAGAATGACTTAAAAAAAAAAATCTTCTTAGAATTGAGTGCAATATTAAAATACATAGCAGAAGAGATAAATTTCACTCTAATCTTAAAGATTACTCAAGTAAGATCCAAATCAACTAACTTTGTTACAGAATGAGAAATGGGAATATTCTTCTCGTGTTGACAGTCAGTCAATTCGTCCGTCACTCAGACTGTCATTTGCATATGCGTAAATGCATAATAGCTATTAAGACCGCAGATGCACAAAAACATTAAAAGTATTGAAAAGTGTATAAACTCGGTTTGCAAGTGTGTTATTTCTGACTGAGAACAGCAGGAGTACGGGTGAAAAGTTGAAACTAAATCTCAAGAAAACAAGTAAGGGTGTTATAGTCAGGCGAGCCTGACAAAGACTCACATGTTCAAATAATTTTTAATATCAAAAGGTGTTTAAGGCCATAAGGGGCCCCATATGCCGACTTTTATTAAATTTCTTTATAAAAACCACCACTTTGCCACGCCCACTTTTCAATTTTTTTTTTAAATTCCAATCGGAGGATTAAATATACGCTCAAATTCTAAGTTTCAGTGGAATATCTCAAAAAAATCCGATTTTGGGGCAGTTTTGGGATTTTCGTGACAGACCCTAGTACTGGAGGTACCCTTAATAATGGACAGACCAAGGAAATTTTTGGAGAGGATGTTATAGGCTACAAAGGAAGCAGAAGTATCAAATTTCGATCAAGTCCCATTTGAATTTAGGGTGTAGGAGACAATTTTCGAAAAACGCCCTTCTGCCACGCCCATTTTTACAATTTTTTAAAAATCATATATATGCCTATGAATAAGTTCAAATGTTAAATTTCATCAAAATATTGGTTTTAGAGCAGTTTTTGTGATTTTCATAACAGACCCTAGTACTGGAGGTACCCCTAAAAATTGTCCGATCGGATTCATTCTCGAACTTGTTCTTACTCATGTCCCCGTGAGTACGCATACCAAATTTTGTCAAGATAGCTCAACTCCTTCGATAAGAAAACTGTATACAAACAGACGGACAGACAGACGGACAGACAGACGGACATGTCTAAATCTAATCTCCTGGTGACGCTGATCATTTCTATATATATGTTGTATGGTCTATCTCGACTGGTTCTGGGTGTTACACACAACCACACAAACGCAATATACCCTCGACACAGAGTGTGTCGGGTATAATCATCACTCACACATTCCTGTGTGACCAGTGTACTCTTTAGCCTCAAAAATTTTAATGGAATTTCTTGATTTTTCGCTTAATTAAAAGTAAAATTCGTAAAAAGTGAGAAAATTTCTTGCAGATAAATATTTAACTATTTTAAAAGAAAAGTTTCCACGAAGAGAGCTTCTTCGGAAGTGCTTAAGTAATTGAAATAAAAGTTATGAGGAAAAGCGTTGTTAGATTGGATGCTTTGGAAGCTTTTAAAAAAAGTAAAACAACAACAGAAAATTTAGGCATGACTCCACAACAAGACTCTGTTACGAGAATCACAAAAACTGTTCTAAAATCTGAAAATAAATGAAAATTGTTAGGTCAAAATGATCAAGCTATGAAAGCTTTGTTTTTCTAAAACTCCCTCAAAAATATCCCCGCCTTTACCGTTCTCCAATGGAAGCTTCCTAGTCGTTGCTTTTTAGGTCACCCAACTTTTTGAAAACTTTAGCTTTAATATTTTAAGCTTTAATTAGCATAAGATGGCTTTTCTGTTGTTGTTTTATTTTTTTAAAAGCTTCCAAAGCATCCAATCTAACAACGCTTTTCCTCATAACTTTTATTTCAATTACTTAAGCACTTCCGAAGAAGCTTTCGTGGAAACTTTTCTTTTAAAATAGTTAAATATTTATCTACAAGAAATTTTCTCATTTTTACGAATTTTACATTTTTAATTCAGAGTATTAAAACAAATTATTTTAAAGTTTTTAGGCCTAAAGTGTACACTGGCCCAAGGAATTGGAAGTGATATTATACCCGACACACACTGTAGGATAGCGTCCGTTTCCAGTCTGTTTGTATAGTATTTTTTATCGAGAAGTTAGCTATATCGCAAATTGTTGCTATCAGGGACATGATAAAACAAGTACGATGGAACTGATCAGGACATTTTCAGGGTACTAGTAATAGGGTCTTTATGAGAAAAAAAACTGCTCTAAACCAATTTTGCATAATTTCACATTGAAATATTAAATCAAATTAAGTTTAAAAATGTGTAAAAGTGGGGTGGAAGGGCTTTTTTGAAGATGTACCTGGGCAACCGAAATTAAATGGAACTTGAACGAAATCATAATTGTTACTTCAGCTTGAACATTTAATAATTTCCGTTGTATGGAATTAAGGGTATCCCCCACTAGGGTCTCCCAAAAATCGCAATATGCCTAACTCTGACTTTTTAAATATTATGAAATTACGTTTGAGCTATATTTCAACTTCGATTTATTCAAAAATGGTGAAATGCGCTCGCCAAAAGGAATATATAAAAACTTTTGAGGCGAAGTGGACTTGGATTTGAAACAACCTATATAAAAATATTTAAATGGATAATGAATATTTTTTGCAGGTGCTGGCTAAAACCCTTACTTGTTATTTTGATTGCTTTTAATTTCACCTCCTGGTGTTTTCGAAATAACCCTTCAAACGTTATTTTATACACTTTTAAAGTCTTTAAGTTTTTATTGAGTCTTAAATGCATAATTGGAAAAATTTTTTTGTCAATATTCAAAATTTCGGTGTGTTACCCGTAAATCACTGAAAAATTTCGATGGGTAAATACCACCGGAAGAAAATGTGTCAAATACTGTAAACCTCTGCTCGTAGAGACAATTTGAAAAGCTTACGCACGCAATTTTATTTTAAAATCTTATGGTGTGAAAAATAAATCTTTTGCATAATTATGTTGGTTTATTAAAATAAATGAATTATCAATTTGCTTGTTAGTCATTAACTGTTCCATTTAAAAGGTAATTTCTTTCTCTCTCAAATCCTGTTCTATTCAAAAAATTGAGAATAATTTCAAAGCCTTTTGAACAATTTTCAAAATTTAATTTTCAAGAAGTTCAGATGGAATTCTTGGTGCCAGGTCCGGACTATAAGGTGGATGCAGAAGAACCTCCCAACCAAACTCCCGGAGCTTCTGGCGAGTCACTATCGTTGTGAGTGGCCTGGCGTTGTCCTGATGGAACACAATTCCTCTCTTTGGCCAAAGCTGGCCCTTATGGGCGATGCTTCCTTCAGACGGTCCAATTGTTGACAGTAGAGTTCCGAGTTAAGAGTTTTGCCGTATGGGAGCAGCTCATAGTAGATAATTCCTGCCAATCCCACCAAACACACAGCAAAACCTTCCTGGCCGTAATCCTGGCTTGGCCACGTTTCCGCGGTTCACCGTGTTTCGACCACGACCGTTTTCGCTTGACGTTGTCGTAAGTGACCCACTTTCATCACCAGTCACCAACCGCTTCAGAAATGGGTCGATTTTGTTGCGGTTCAGCAGCGATTCGCAGATGGAAATTCGGTCTGTGAGGTTTTTTTGCGTTAACTCGTGTGGCACCCATACATCGAGCTTCTTTGTGTATCCAGCCTTATTCAAATGGTTCCAAACGGTTTTTTGTGCAAATCTTTAGCTCTTTTGCAATCGAAACAGTGCTAACATGACGGTCGGACTCGATAATTTCCATGATTTTATCGACATTTTCGACAATTGGCCTTCCAGTGCGTGGTGCATCCTTGACATCGAAGTACCGGAACGGAATCGACGAACCAAAATTGCGCATGATTGGCTGTTACACGTATCAGTGTCACAAACGCTATCCACATTTTCAGCCGCCTGGCTTGCGTTTTCTCCCTTATCGAAGAAAAACTGTAAAATGTAGCGAATTTTCTTTTTGCTGATGTCCATCTTTGACAAGCTCTCAAACAAACTGAATCAATCAATCAAAAAAGTGTCAAAAAAGCTTTTTTAGTAGGAACTGTCATCTTTCTAATGCCCCTGCGGAACACGATCGGACTTATACAACGCGAGATGCAGATAAATAACGCCATCTATTGGAAAAATAATGGATTTCTTTTTACTAACCTAATATTTGCCTTTTGAATAAGTTCAAATGTCAAATTTTCATCAAAATATTGTTTAAGAGCAGTTTTTTTGATTTTCATAACAGACCCTAGTACTGGAGGTACCCCTAAAAATGGTCCGATCGGGTCCACTCTCGAACTTGTTCTTACTCATGTCCCCGTTAGCACGCATACCAAATTTCGTCAAGATAGCTCGACTTCATCGATAAGATAACTATATACAGACAGACAGACGGACAGACAGACGGACGGACATGTCTAAATCGAGTCTCCTGGTGACGCAGATCATTTCTATATTTATTTTGTATGCCCTATCTCGACTGGTTCTGGGTGTTACACACAACCATACAAACGCAATATACCCTCGACACAGTGTGTGTCGGGTATAATCATCACTCACACATTCCCGTGTGGCCAGTGTACTCTTTAGCCTCAAAAATTTTAATGGAATTTCTTGATTTTTCGCTTAATTAAAAGTAAAATTCGTAAAAAGTTAGAAAATTTCTTGATGTTAAATATTTAACTATTTTAAAAGAAAAGTTTCCATGAAGAGAGCTTCTTCGGAAGTGCTTAAGTAATTGAATAAAAGTTATGAGGAAAAGCGTTGTTAGATTGGATGCTTTGGAAGCTTTTAAAAAAAGTAAAACAACAACAGAAAAGCCATCTTATGCTAATTAAAGCTTAAAATATTAAAGCTAAAGTTTTCAAAAAGTTGGGTGACCTAAAAAGCAACGACTAGGAAGCTTCCATTGGAGAACGGTAAAGGCGGGGATATTTTTGAGGGAGTTTTAGAAAAACAAAGCTTTCATAGCTTTCATTTTGACCAAAATTTTCATTTTTTTCAGATTTTAGAACAGTTTTTGTGATTCTTGTAACAGAGTCTTGTTGTGGAGTCATGCCTAAAATAGATCGGGTTCATTCTTGTTCTTACTCATGTCCCCGAAAATATGCATACAAAATGCATCAAGATAGCTCAGCTCCTTCAATACGAAAACTGTTTACGGACGGCCAGACAGATGGACACACTGACGGACGGAAATTCAGTCGGATTTGCCAAATCGAATCTCCTGGCAACGTTGATAATTTCTTTATAGCTATTTATGTATATGTTGTATGGTCTATCTCGACTGTTTCTGGGTGTTAGGCACGTACGAACAAACGCAAAATACCCTAGACACACTCTGTGTGTTTGACTGTACTTTTTGAATATTTTATTCACTGAAGCAGGCTTTTTTTTTGTTAATTTGACAATTCAAAATTTTAATAGGCACACTAAATCATATATAACACATATAGGGTAATCCCTTAAAAGTGAAAAGATTGAAAAATCGTAAAAGTGTAAAATTTTTCATACAAAATTTCGTTCATTAATTTCTAAGCCTTCTTGATTTACGATTTTTCGAGGCAAATACACGTTTAAGGGAAGACCCCTATATATTCAAATTAGCAGTATGTCAAATATTTTCAATAATTTCAACCAATCAGAACAGTTTTAACGCTACGTCACAAATTTACATGCGCAGAAGAATCAAATTTTGAACTCTGATTGCCGTAACTATGCATTCTATCATCCTTGGTAGGTACAAATTAGTGATGCCACGAATATTCGGCCACTATTCGGTATTCGGCCTATTCGGCGTCATTTTTCAGTATTCGGTATTCGGCCGAATAGTTAAAATATTCGGCCGAATACCGAATAGTAGAAATAACTTATTAAAAAAATCAACACTAACTACAAATTAAATTTTTCTCACAATAACGTAAAAAAACTTAATTAACGAGAACTAAAAATACAGCAGATTTGCATTTTATTCTTTAGAAATATTAAATGTACGCTAGCTTCTTCTAAATTTTCTTCGAAAACATTATAAACAGTGGGCAAATTTTTCAGCGGCAGCTTTTGCCTTGACTCCAGCTAGTCGCGAGTAGGCCCAAGCTGTCTTTACTACGTGCCGAATATTCGGTTGCCGAATATTCGTTATTCGGCCGAGAGGTTGACCGAATATTCGGTATTCGGTATTCGGCCAAATCCACTATTCGGGGCATCACTAGTACAAATATTAGGTAAAATATACATATACCAAATTTCGTCAATATATTTAGCTCAACTCCTTCGATAAGGAAACTGCACAGAGAAAACGATACCACATAAAATGGAAGAAAAACAATAAGATTTCTCTATGGTTTTTATCCAAGAAGATTGTCTTATTGAAACCATAGAGAAAAACTTATTGTTTATTTTAACGAAAAATTGAACGAAAATTCAAGAAGATAACTTATCATTTTGATATGAATTCTTGTAAAAAACCAGGTCGGCGGGTTCGATCCCTGCTCCAGCGAGCGTCGTTTTTTTTTTTTTTTTTTTTTTTTGGGAAAAGTAGATTATTTAACATTTACATTATTTGAAAAACTGAGAAATAAAATATTTTACCAAAGTTTTATGATTAAAAAATTAAAAAAAAGATTCTTTAGGAATTTCTTGAAAGAGCTTATGCGTGACGTTTCGGAAAGGCCCGACGAAAGCAACTTGTTTTATTGTTCGTGTCCAACTTACTCTTTCTGCTCCCCGTATTTTTCCCTTCGAAATTTACTTGCCTGTTTTTTCCACAATTTTTACACAACTTCTTTGGCCTGCGGCGGGGTTCGAACTCGGACCTTCCAGATTACAAGTCTAGCACACTTCAACTACGCCATCGCGAGATATGATTTCAGCTTGCTAGATTGCTTATATCAATGTAAGTGCAAAAAAACTGGTTTGTCTTTTTAAACTATGGAATGAATACGGAATTCACATACTTTTTTTAAATCAATAAGTCTTGCTTTTTATATTAAAAAGGCCTCTTCTTAAATTTAAGGATAACTTATCAAAAGGTCACTTTTATAAGAATGTCACATAGTTATGATTGATATGGTCACCTTATATTTGACTAATCAAGAAGTTTTCCATATTCTTCAACAGAAATAATGAGATATTCACATTAAATATATGAGTATATCTATTAAAATGATTCAATAAGATTTTCTAATGCATTCAAAGAGTTTTCTCTATGGAAAGCACATCGTTCATATAGTTTAAGAAGATTTCTCTATAAAATCGTTCAATAAGGGGATCTTATCGATTTTATGGGGTCATATTTTTCTGTGTGTGTAACAGCTATCTCAGCTATGAAATGGAAAGGATCTAGCAAGAAAAATTACCATCTAACTGAAACTGAATGCATCACAAAAGACACTTCTCTCCTAGGCAACTTATTGAAAAAGAAAATAAATTCATTTCCATAACTTGGATTAAAAATTTCCTTTGAAAGAATTCTTCTAGCTTTATTTCATTTGAATGTCGCTTGAAAAATTGAAATTTCTTAATGAATATGAAAATGCAGATGAAATTTCATCGTAAATATGCAAGCCACGAATTCGATTTCTCATCGCAAAAGTTCTTCTTTATTAAATATTCCAAGGAATTTCAATAGCGAATCCGAAATAAAATAAAACCTTTTTTCTTGAAGAACTTAAATTGGCAAAACTATGTACTTTCAAGAACACTTCATCCATTCAAGTGAATTTAATTTATATTATTAAATGCTCGGAAACTTTATCTATTGACTTAACTCGGTGTCTGTGGCTGAATGAAGTGAAATGATTTTCCGCCACAAACAATAAAGAAACAAAAGAGAAATAGACTTCAAATGGCCATTTGCTCTTCGAGACTTCGAGGAAAATACAAAACGCTTGAAGATAATTGTTGAGCTCTTTTAAAATTTGTTTGGAGAAGGCTGGCTCTTGGGCGAGTTACTCCTCCTCTACTTAAGACACTCCATTATATTGACACTTTCTTTTTGAATGGCTTTTGCATAGAGTGAAAACCTATTTTGGTTAACGGCATGGAAATGACTACGGGGCTTGGAGGGACGGTATTTGGAAAATAATTTAACATATTTAGATTTTTTCCACGCACTCGAGTCAATTTCTTTTGCCACTTTCGATGTATCTATTTATGTGCGTTTGAGCAAGCTATTTGTGTTTAATATTTTCACTCTTTTTTTTTTGCATATTGGAAGTTTTTCTTTTATTTTTGATTTTTTTCTTTATTTTTGTAAAGATGTAAATTGAATAGAAAGAGCAGAATTATCAGTTTAAGCGGATAGGAGCGCTTGAGCTGTGTTCATACATGATTTTGCTAATTCGTGTTACCTTTCAGCTTTATTCTTTGAATGTCATTTTAAAGGGCATTTACATATACGTTTTAGCGCTACTCGTTTAAGCTAAAATGACCAAGTCAAAACGGGGTGTTTACATATGCACATGTCGTTTTGTAAATTTGTGGTTATCTTTTGTTTGCTTAACACGTGAAATATGAGTGAATATTGTAATTAAGAAAATAAGCAATTATTGAAATTGCGTTCGTTTTCTACATTGGTTGGGGAAACAACCTCACAATTTTTAAATTAGAAATTTCAATTACCATATGTCTTGCATTTTTATAGTGATGACACTCGGATTTCGATATTTTTTATCAGTTATAAGCAGGATTTATCTTGTTTAGCTACTTGTTTTAAATTAAAACAGGAAAGTTTCTCGTTTTAGTTTTGTATGATAAAACGGGAAAAATCTAAGTTGTTTTAGTGCTAAAACGGGCAAAGTTGCTAAAACGCGAATAAAACGGCATATGTAAACGGCCTATTAGACATTTGCGAATTTCTTTGGATTTTTGTTTAGAAATAAAAGTAGGCTACAGATTTTATTGATCCCAATTTTTTGGGCATTGAATCGAATTTTTTTTAGATTAGAATTCTTGTAGAAAGGATCAAAACTGTGCTTCAATCTTTTGCTAATCAGCCATAAAGATGAAGCGGTAAGGCTCATTATTTAAAAAAATTCGATTTATTTATTTTATTAAAAACTTTTTTTTTCTAAATTTTTGTACATTTTATTATTTTTTTATTATATTTTTATATTTTTATATATTTTTTCAAATTTTTATAATTTTTTTAATATATTTTTTTATATAATTTTTTATTTATTTTTTAATTTTTTTTATTATTTTTTATTTATTTTTATTCATTTATTTCAAAAAATCCTTTTTAAAATTGTTTATTCATTTCCCTTTACCTTGTAGATATTAAGACTTATTAACCCTTTCTTGCCAGAGTTTTTTCTCGAAAGACAGGCACTTTTTTGAAAAACTGATTGCAGAAATCGATAAAGGAGCAAAAAAAAAAACAAGTTCTGCATACGAATGTCCTTCGGTTATCCTGGGATATATAATCCCAATAACAGTTTAAGATCGGACACATAAATATGTCCTAATAGAAAAAAATCAAGTTTTAACTTAGTGGGACGTATTGCCCCAGTAGGCGCGAAAGGGTTAAAGAATGGCAGAAAGCTGCGCTCTTCAGGCTTTCTTGGAAATTTTGTTCGAATTTTTTTGCTTGACTTCTGCTTCTTTTTAATCGCCTTATTTCCTGACCTTTCCCCTTGAAAATATTTTTCAACTTTAGGCATGTGCTTCGTTTAGAGAAAATACTGGCCCCTTTTCATTTTCGCCTCAACAATTTTGACTTTTAGCTATTATGGGGTTTCTTTGCTTCTCACATTTTATCCGTAGAAGAAGGTACAATATATTAAAAAAAGGTACAATTCTATATCATTTAAAAGTGGCATCATTTAATGATATGATTGACATGGGTTACCCTGGATTTCCATAAAGCATTTTTAGCTTGGATATTTAATAAGTTTCTTCAACAGAAAGATTAGGGTACCAAAAAAAAAACTCTCTTGGCCTCTAAATTCTTTTTCAAGAATATCGTTTGAATTTTCTCAATAAGTCTCCTGAGACTTTTAATACCACTTTTAGATTTTCTCATCTAATAAATTCCTCATTAACATAAATTGAAATCTAATATGAACGAAGTCCTTTTTCACCAAGGTTCGCTAACTCGATGTGGGACTCATAATTGCTCACCAGAGAGAGATTTCAATAGAATGAAAAACCCCATTAAATTATAAGCAGACCAAAAAGGAAATTTGAAATTTATCATTCCTCCTTCCATACAAACTGGCCATTATCCCTCTAATTGGCATAGCCGAATCCCTCCGATTGGCATAGCCGAAAATAATATTTGAGCATTACTTACCGAAATGGGTTCTTGCTTTTGTGTCGAAGGATTTCGCGTCGGCTCGTACTGAGCTGCGATTTGTGCTGCATTCAAGCCGAATCCGCCACCATTTTGTCCAATATTCACCTTAATCTGATGGCCGACATTACGCGGCGGCGTATAGACGGGCCTGGGAACCGATTGCGCCCCTAGAGGATTTTTGTATTTCGACGAAAAAACGCTGAAAATTCAATAAAAAAAAATGACATTAATGGTTTTGTAGGGGCCTGAGCGGGGGGACTTTTCGAAAATGGAAGGAGAAGTACTTGGTTCATGGTTTTTGTATCAAGTGTTTGTGTGTGTGTGTGTTTTGTATGGATTTTACCTTTGCTTCTCAACATTCGAAGCAAATGGGTTCATGTCTTGACTAGTCGTATGCGATTTCTGATATTGTTTTTGTGTTTGTTGTTGTTTATTCTTTTGTAATAATTTTTGTATCTGTAGTTGTTGTTGTAATGATGGTGGTCGTTGTTGTTGTTGTTGTTGTGTTGAAGATGCATACTGAGATTGTTTTTGTTTCATTTGTGGCAGCTGTTCCGGGCCCAAACCCCAAGCCTGAATTTCATTCGCATCGTTTGTGTGCGGCTTAAAATAATTGGAATTTTCTTCAACTTGAGCAGCACGATTAATATCACCAATATAGCTGAAAGAAAGGACAAGAAGATAAGAGAAAGACATGGGGGCGAAAAAAAAAAAATGAAAATATGTACAAAGAAAATGTGTGCATGGGTGTGTATGGGTTTAAAGATTTGAAGGGAAAGGAAAATTGTCGGCGAAATTGAAAAAATTGTATTTTTTCGGGGTCATATTATCATTTGTCTAAAATGAAGAAGATTTATTTATTGACTTTGTGAGAAAAATGAGGTAGCAATTTATTTCGAGTGATTTAATCCTTATCAAAGAATTGGAGCTTTTGGTTTGTGCTATTTTTAACAATCAGGTTTTGTTGAGCGGGAAAGGGAAGGAAGGTGAACGGAAAAAAGGTGACGAATTTCATTTAGGCATGATAGTAAAAAAAAAAAAATAAAAATTAATATGAAAAAAATGTTCTAAGAAGATTTAAGATGGTTTAAGGTAATTTTATATGGGTCAAAAAAGGTTAAGATGGGCCAAGATGGGTTAAGTTGGGAGAGAGAGAGAGAGAGATAGTTGAAGTATTTAAGAGCTTGCCGGCTTCTCATTTCACGGACTTAACCCAGAACAAGCGGAATGAAGCACTTTTTTAAATTATTCTTTAACCTTTCAATTACCATTGTGGCATAAATTCTAAAACAAAATTTTAAGGATTTTTTTATATATATTGAACTTCGATTTTCGCTCAAAAATTACAATTTCTTAACCCTCACCCATATGTGTTTTGATAAAATTTAATTCAAATATGAGAGGCCAATTTTTGAAAAAGGACAAAACCAGTGGGAAATTTGCAGCTTAAAAGCCATTTTCAAACTATGTATACATACAAGAAAAGTTGGGTAGTGAAAGGGTTAATTTTGCAAAAGTACTGCAATGTTATACTCATTGCTGATGAGTATGCCTCGGAATTTGAATATGTAAAAAATTGAAAAAAAGAAAAAATATTCAAAAAAATTCAAAAAAATGCAAATGGGTAGTGAAAGGGTTAATTTGCAAAATTACTGCAATGTTATACTCATTGCTGATGAGTATGCCTCGGAATTTGAATATGTAAAAAAATGAAAAAAAATTCAAAAAAAATGCAAATGGGTAGTGAAAGGGTTAATTTTGCAAAAGTACTGCAATATTATACTCATTGCTGATGAGTATGCCTCGGAATTTGAATATGTAAAAAAATGAAAAAAAAGGAAAAAAATATTCAAAAAAATTCAAAAAAAAAAATGCATAAAAAATTCAAAAAATTCAAAAAATTCACAGTCAAAAATTCCAACTTAATTCGATTTAGTATACCTATTAAAATGTTGAATTGTCAAATTAACAAAAAAAGCCAAACTTCAGCAAATAAAATATTCAAAAAGCACAGTTAAATGCAAAAAAATTCAAAATATTAAAAATCCGAGCTCTACTAAAGCGCAAAATCCAATATTGCGAGAGCCCGATGCGAGAGTGCGCGACGTCACGAAAATGTTTTGCGTGACGTATTTCAATCTCCAATGAAAGTTCTGCGTCACGCAGAAAATAGCATAGTTTCGCTTCTAGTAATGCAATATTTGAACCGAGTATCAATCTAACGAGTACCGAATACTCATAAAAATAATACGCTATCACTTGAGTTTAAGTTTTAATTCAAAATATTCAAACAATTTCAGAAAATTTTCAAAATGAACCAAAGCTCACGAAATATTTTAAAAGCTTTTTTTCACGGAACAGTGAACAGTTTTTGTTTTATTAGTTTAAACGAGTACCCAATAGCGAGTACTCAAAAAGTAGCTACATCATTAACCTGTCAAATTTCCTCGCAACGAGAAATATTCAATTTTTCAAAATTTTCTCGCTACGAGGTCTCGCAGTGCGATACATTGGAGCTTGAACCATATGATTGAATGTATTGAAATTTGTGTGCGTCTCGTCTCGCGCTCTCGCATCGGGCTCTCGCAATGTTGGATTTTGGGCTTAATGGGGTTGCCCAAAGCGAAGCGTTGAAAAACAATTTCAAATTAAGGACAATTTTTTAAGGAGTGCGATATCTCATTCTTTAATTAAAATTCTCGAATGAAAATCGAAATTTTCCTCTCGGCGCATTAAATTTGACATTTTCGAACCGAAAAAAGTTTCCCTTAATCCAAAAGATATTTATCAAAAATAAAGATATCAACGAAAAAATCCAAAAAAAAAATGGGATTGATTTGTAAGAAAAAAAAAAAAAAAAAAAAAAAAAAATAGAATGAAGAAAGAAATAAATGATGCTTGAAGGCAAATGCCAAATTGTGGTCGACCCTCGCAATTGCTGTGTTCGGTGATCAATCTTCGTCAATGTGGAGGAAACTACAAGAAAATTTTTTTTTTTTATGGTATTCTTGTAATTCTCATTTTGAAATCTTTTAAAAATGGAAGCTATGAATGAAAAATAGGATTACTTTAAGGATGCTTAGGTTGGCAAAAAAGTATGCCGCAAGATGGGTTGCCCTTATGGCATACATATATACCATATGTATGTGGCAGAACCGCAATAGATTTAATTTGAATACCTTTGAGTTAATAAATTGTGGTCATTTATTAAGTGAAAAGTACTCAATCGGACTAAGTTGATTCTAAGATAAGGTGAAAAAGCATGAAAAGGCTTATGAAGGTACTTAAGATTCATTTTGATGGTAGAATCAAAACATGGAAATCTTATTTAGCCCCGATTCAAGGAAGTGGAAGGGCCAAAAGACTGGGAAGAGTTTTCAGTATGGGGTGTTACAGAGATCATTTGTATGATTGAAGGAAAAAGAATGTGTTCTCTTTAATATGAAAGAGTAACTTCAGATGACTTCAGCTTTAAAAGTGTGATCTGAACCCCTTAGATATAACTAAAATTAGTTTAAAAATTCTAAATCCCTTTCGATTCTAATGAGAAAAGCTCCCTTTTTTTTCGCGAAATAACTACTCTCGACTTTAAGTATCCTTCTGTAAGACCGTTAATATTCTGAATATTTTTATTATTTAATTCAAATCTCTTTAACTCACTCAGAGCCAAGTCCCGGTCCAGAATTCTCCCAATTTCCTTCATTATGCTCGAATGCTGGTGGTCCATAAGTCTCATGAATAGGTGCTCCATGCAAATAGGCGGATGCATGACCCTTCGGTGGGCTAGTGTAAATAATCTCTGGTGCCGGATGATGCGATTCACTGTGCCAAGGCGGTACAATCTAAACAAACAAAAAACAAATAAAAAATGAAACATTTTTGATTCGAATGTTTAGGTACACTGGCTTCAAACACTGTTCGTTAAGGGAGTCTTCTCATTGAAAACCCGTTTTTTTGACCCTTTTTAAAAAAATTCTTATTTGAAAACGCAAAGAATAATTGAAATCTTTTTTTATTTATTGTATTACAAAAGGTTCAAAGTAAATAAAAAAAATTTTTTTGTCTCGATACGTGGGCTGTTCAAAAAGTAATGAGACTTCAAAGTTGGTGGTGAAAAAAAGGTGCCGTCACGGCGGCCACGATTCCGGGTCTCCGGAGCGTCCGAAATGGAAAAAAAAACGGGGTTATAATCAGATAGATGTAATTCTCGGGTGAACCTCAAGCTTAATTTTGTGTTTTTTTTTGACAAAATGGCGGCCATTCAAAAAAAAATTTCAATTTCGGGCTTTTTTTTGTAGTTTAGTGTAAAAAAAAAATAGTAAAAAATTTTTTTAAATTATGGTCGAGGTTCACCCGAGAATGGTGACAATTCTGCGTCGATTCCACTTTGTTTCATGAAAATCGGTTCAGTTGAACTGGAGATATCATGGCCGCCAGTTCGAAAAACGTGGTTTCGAGATAAACGCGTTTAATGTTTGAAGCAACGCAAAAATTACTCGTTTTAGCGCAGATCTTGCTCGACAAAGAAGGCTATATCCTCTAAACTATTTCGAATTTCAAAAAATCCTTTTAGGGGCATATTCACAACTACCCAAGCTATAAATAAATGCAAAAAAAAAAAGTCGAAAAAAAAAGTTGCTCAATGAGAAGACCCCCTTAATTCTTAAAGGCTCAAGACGGGCCTTTATTGTTAAATATTCTTTATGAAAAAAAAAAAAAAATCTCATTTCAATCAAATCCAATATTGGCTCAAATAAATGTATATTATTATTTTGTCGTCGGAAAAATTTCAATTGAATTCTTTTGAATTCGGTTTTATGACTTCAGAGGAATTTATGAATTTATGCTCTCATGTTTCCTTTCACAGGCCAAAAGAAAGCGCGAGCAGCCTTTCAAAGGCTTTATATTGTGTGCTTAAAAATAAATACAAAAGAAGAAAAGTTTATTGAACTTGATTTGTATTTGATATAATATTTTTGGTGAAAATAATATGGCTACTGTTGAGGATTTGAAGGAATAAAGCGATTTTTCGACGGCATAAAATCCAATTCGTATCAGACATTTTATCTCCGAATTGTCGCTTTCGGGATGGCAGATGCTTTCATATTATAATATTTTAGAAAGCATATTTTTTCTTAAATATTTTTTTTTCTTTTTTTTCGAAACGGTATTTCAATCCTCAGTGTTATTCTTTGTCACTCGAGCATGTGTGTTGGAAGCCATAAGCAGTCATCATGAGATGTGGTAATAATATTAACCGCTTATGAGACATTTTTGGCTTTTTATCTTCTTCATAAAATGATAAAATCCTTGGGAGAGAAATGAAATGTTGAAGGGATCAGAGAGGTGGAAGTCACTTCTTTGTTCGTTTAAGATGGAATTTCTCAGTTCTGAAAGAGGAAAACATTTGTTGGTGGGGCTATTTTGCGACTCGAATTCATTTGTATTCATAAATTCATAAATATATTTTTTTTATTTTAATTATTTTTCATTTTTATATTCAGGCAAATCACGAGGTCTTCTCAACTCCCTTTTGAATTTTCCCCCTGCTTAAATGAGAATTTTTAGAGCATTTTTAGCAGGTGATAAATTAAAAGGGATTTTAGAAGACATTGCGAATCGGCTAATTTTTTTGTTTTTAAATCCCTGAACGTCTATACCCAGCTAGAATTTTTTGAAATTTTTGATCAAAAGCGAGTCTTTTTCGAGTCGTCTTTCTGATTAAAAAGATCAAATATGCGCTCGTTTTCTGATCAAAAATGATTCTTTTGTCGGGAGAAATTGGAACCCTAGCCGCGACTCTTCTTAGGGAGTCGTATTTGATATCATTTGCGAGTCGTTTTCGAGTCATATTTGTTATCATTTTCGAGGCATATTTGTTACTATTTTCGAATTTTCTACGACTCCTATTTCCTATCATTTTGGAGCCTTCTACGACTCATATTTTATAATCAATTGCTTTCCAAAAATAACAAAAATAAAAAATTTTATTTAAATCAATACATATTTTTTGACTTTTCCGTGTATATGTTATATGAATTTTTTACTATAAATTCAATAATTTTTTTTCCTTGCCTTATGTGGGATTTAAACCAAGGAACTCTCGTTTTCTAGTCCTGTGCTCACCCGTCGACACCAAGCTTTCCAAATCGAAAGTCATGGAAATTTTTCGTTTAAAACTTTAAAGTCAAATTCCATTCAATTCAATTTTGAGTCAAATATTGAGTGAAATATAAGATAGCAACAATTTGAATGATCATATTTCAATCTCATACGTGATTAATTGGCGATTGCTCTATATTTTGTTTTTGTAATTTGAATACGACTCGCTTTTGAAACATATTGGAGAGTCGTTTTCGAGTCTTCTTTTAATCATGCATGTGATCAATCAATTTCTAATCATGAAGGGGGCTCGAAAAAGACTCGTAAATGAATCTTCTCATAAAACAGTCTTCCAAATGTTGGGTGGGTATTGTGTGTCAATCTAAAGGAGTCTTAAATAATTATAAGATAGCAGATCTTGCAGCCTAGCAAGTTCTCCTTGTATCTTCTTTAATTGTTTTTATCTTAAGTCGATACTTAAAGAAGTGATATTATGGGTTGAGCTGCTCATTTCAGAGATCAAAAGAATTCCCTTTTTTGCCAAACGACAAGAGAGCTTTTTTAATGAGTTTTTACTGTACATACTTTCAGACGATTTGTCAAAATGAACTTGTTTTCAAAATCGTTCAAGCGAAAGGAAGAAAAAATGCTCATCTCATTCCATGCTTTAATGGAAAACTCCAAAGATGTTCCTTTCTCTTGTCAATTAGATGTCATGTTGCTCTTATTTTCGTTTCGTATTCTTAAATTCCAATCCCCAGAACTATGGCAACGGTAATTGGCGTTTCTCGAACAAAACAATAGGTCGGTGGTCGGTCGGACAGAAGGCAAAAAGTTTTCACTTTCTTTTCTAGTTTTTCCCTCTTTTTTTTCTTAAGATAAGAGCTGGAATTTTTGACTTTTGAGCGCTCTATTTTATGCGAAATTGCTTCGGGGGGAGGATTCTCGATGTCCTTACGTGTTCCAGTGAAATCGAGAGTGAAAAATTAAAGTGTCATATTAGATGAGGAAAGTGTAAATAATACAAATTCTTGACGATGATTTTTCAAGAGCTCACCGAAAAAAAAAAAACATGTAAGGTCTAAATAAGTACAAAATGGTATTTGATATTGTCGTTTTTCCTTCTTCTTAACAACAGACGACATTCTTTCTTTGAACAATGGCAAAAAGAAAGGGAAAAACAAATGAAAAGAAATTTGAAAAATTCTCATTGATATCATATGAAGAAGTTTTTTGCAGAATAGAACAGTCTAAATCGAAGTTAGACCGATAACTCGAGGCAAACAAAAAGGTCAATGAGAGTCAGCATGAGGACATACTCGTATATGACTCGAAAAAATCTACTAAGATAAGCTGAAATTTTGGTGTGCACGTTATAGTAAAACAAAAACAATAACATAAACAAAAACTGAAAACAAAATTATCTTTCGAAAAAAATAAATCGCTAAAAAAAGAAAAGGAAAACAAAAGACTCAGAGACTGGCGCCACGCTGGGCGAGTCCTTTTATAGCAACACTTTGACACGATACGTATTAGAAAAACAAAAGTATTGTAATTTCTATTTTATGCTCCATCTTCATTCCCGCCCACAAAGCTAAATGAACTACGCAGCTGTCATTTGCATGCGTCAAATGCGACAAATTTCCACACGATTTTCCCCAGGACTTCCATACTTCGATTCGATTTGCTAGCTAGAGCCTGTAATGTGAAGAGTTGTCTTAGCGCGTTTGCTTGTTTTTATTTATTTTTGTGATTTATTGATTTATTTCTGACGGAGTTTTATTGCGGTTCGCTCGTGCAAGAGAAAACGTGTGCCGTAAAATTGGATTTTCGATTTCGTAGAAAAAAATTTAAGTTGATGAGCAAGGAGTAGATTTAGATTTTTTTCTTTACTTTATTATTATATTATGAGCTGCTTTTTTCCTTCCTACCAATTCATTCATTTTAGATTAAGGTATATTTATTTTTCTTGTGCTGTTATTTTTTTTTGGGGGAATTTATTTATAAAACTAGAAGGAATAAAAGGACATCGATATCAAAGTGCCTACTACAATGAAATCGGTGGACGTTTAAGCGATTTTAGGGCACTGCGCTCATTTAAAGAGAAGCGATCGATGAATGAGGTTGTCAGGAAGTGGATTTTATTGCATTAATGAGGTCCATAATGCGCATTTTACAGATTGATTTTTGCTCTATCAGAAGATGTTAGAAATTTCTTCTTTTTATTTCGGGATCCATGAGTCTTTGAGAGTAAATAAATTATTCTGTGCTAAAAGGTGATTTCCTTTTATATTAAGACCTTCTAGCGTGACTCAGTAAGCTTGGTTAATTTCTGACACTCATTGTGTCTTGCAGACCTCGGGATAGATCGGGACAATTGAAAATTCAAGAAGAAGACTCATTTTTCCTAGGCAAAAAACTAAGTAACCTTTGGCTAAAGTAAAAGTATGTAGTGACTTTGAATAGTAATTTATCCTCACTCATTCCCAGCTCAGACTCAATAAGACTCATTTTGGCTTTCGCAGACTTAATAGGACTCATCCAGTCTCTTCTCACTCAGAGTGACTCAACCTCACTCAAAAGCTCTCAGCTTAACTCAGATTCACAGTCCCACTCAGACTCACAGTCTCATTCAGACTCACAGTCACACTTAGACTCACAGTCTCACTCAGACTCACAGTTTCAATCAACTTCAGTCAACCTCGCTCATCCTCACTCATATTCACTTGTCCTCACTCATCCTTACATATCCCTACACAACCTCACGCAACCTCACACAACCTTACAAAACCTTACAAAACCTTACAAAACCTCACACAACCTCTCACAACCTCTCGCAACCTCACACAACCTCACACAATCTTACAAAACCTCACAAAACTTCACAAAACCTCACTCAACCTCACAAAACTTCACAAAACCTCACTCAACCTCACAAAACTTCACAAAACCTCACACAACCTCCCAAAACCTCCTACAACCTCACTAAACCTCACACAACCTCCCAAAACCTCACTAAACCTCGCACAACCTCACGCAACCTCACACCTCACACAACCTTACAAAACCTTACAAAACCTTACAAAACCTTACAAAACCCCACACAACCTTACAAAATCTTAAAAATCCTCACACAACTTCACAAAACCTTACAAAACCTCACACAACTTCTCAAAACCTCACTCAACCTCACAAAATTTCACAAAACCTCCCAAAACCTCCCACAACCTCCCAAAACCTCACTAAACCTCGCAAAACCTCACGCAACCTCAATCAACCTCACACAACCTCACACAACCTTACAAAACCTTACAAAACCTCACACAACTTCACAAAACCTCACTCAACCTCACAAAACTTCGCAAAACCTCACAAAACCTCCCACAACCTCCTACAGCCTCCCAAAATCTCCCACAACCTCACTAAACCTCGCAAAACCTCACTAAACCTCACACAAACTCACACAACTTCCACACAATCTCCCACAACATCACTAATCCTCAAGAATTTGCACTAAACCTCACTCAACCTCACTCAATCTTACTCAAAATCACCAAACCTCACAACACCTCACTCAACTCCACCGAACATCACTAAACTTAAATTGGCTCGAATAAGTCTCATTCAGCATGGCACTGGTGTGATGTGATCATGCGGAGAAATAATTTTTTAGTTAACCACTGTTTCTCCGGTTATTGGATTGTCATCCGTTTATTTAAAATTCTTCTTATTTGAAGGCATTAAAAATGTTGTATTAGCAAAAATGATTTCATTTAAACTTCATTGATTTCACTTACCGTATGATGATGGTCAATATGATGAAGATGATGATGATATTTCGTTGAGTGATAAGTTTGCTGATAGTAGGAGCAAAGTTTAAACAGGTGCGATAACGCCGGGAAAATGAATAGTAGAAACTTCAATAGCAATTTCTTAGCTGCACCGACGCCGATCACAATCGGCAATAGCCAAAACAATTTGATTTTGATAATTTTAATAATGAGAAGTATAGCCAGAAATGAAAGCAACAATTTACTTTTCAGAAATTTTTCTATAAAATAAAAAATGAAAAAATTAAAAATAATAAATACAAAAATAAAGAATGAGTAAAATAAAAAAAAAAAAATTCATAAAAATATTGAATAATCATTCACTCACTTATCTTATTCATTAAAATCTTTCCGGCCAAACGTGCTGCGAATTCTTGTTTCGGTATAAATTCCAATTTCGCCAGGATCCCATTGCCATCGAATCCACGGGGCGATATACGAAATGTGGCGCCGTCGAAAAGCATCTCCGGTAATTGAATCTCAACGTCATGGGTCATTGCGAATTTTATACTTTTCCCATAAAGCGCAGTGGTGACCTCCTCAATTGGCGTTTCAGGCGAAGAGACTGTTGAGAAATTGAAATTGAGGTTTTTGTTTTTGCTTTATTAAAATTATACAAATTGGTCCATTGAGCGTTAAGAGAACAATTTTCTATTTCTTTTATAAAAAGTATTGAAATAAAAATTGGTACCATGAAGCGAATTAAGAGACATTTGTGTATTCCCCCCTTCGTTGTTATACAAAAAATTGAATGGCACACAACTATCAATTAATGTATTCTCTTGTTATGAAAAAAATGGTATTTGTCTTATCCTGAATGTTCTTCAATATTGGTCTACCTAATCTGTTGTGTATAAATTCCTATTGCAAATTCCTATTTAAATTTCAATTCCTGGCAGTGAGATTAATATTCCAGCTCATTAAAGGCACTAATACAAGAGAATTTTAATCATTTGATTGGGCGAACAATCCTTAATATGAAAGGCTTCCTTTATTTGGTTCTTTGTTTAAGGAGTCATCAAATTAATACCATAATTTATAATACAAAAAAGTTTCCACGAAAACATAATCAACCTAAATGGTATTTTGGTACCTACTTTTCCAAAGCATTTGAACTAATGCCGACCACACAAGTCCGCGCAAGACACACAAGCCCAATCGACTGAGATAGAAACTAATAAAAACACAGAGCAATACTGTTAATTAGCTATTATGATCTTATAGGGCATTTACATATACGTTTTAGAGCTACTCGTTTAAGCTAAAACGACTAAGTCAAAACGGGGTGTTTACATATGCACATGTCGTTTTGTCATTTTGTAGTTATCTTTTGTTTGCTTAACACGTGAAATATGAGTGAATATTGTTATTTAGATAAGAAGCAATTATTGAAATTGTGTTCGTTTTCTACATTGGTTGTGGAAACAACCTCACAATTTTTAAATTAGAAATTTCAATGACCATATGTCTTGCATTTTTATAGTGATGACACTCAGATTTCGATATTTTTAGCAGTTATAAGCAGGATTTATCTTATTTAGCTACTTGTTTTAAATTAAAACAGGAAAGTTTCTCGTTTTAGTTTTGTACGATAAAACGGGAAAAATCTAAGTTGTTTTAGTGCTAAAACGGGCAAAGTTGATAAAACGCGAATAAAATGGCATATGTAAACGGCCTATTAGGCTGACATGTTTTGGTGGACTGTTTATCCCAAACTCATGGATAACACAACCCATGAGAGCATTGTTCAATGATTGTACAACGATGGCATATCACCCTTTAAGAATAGGAAGACTTGAAAGAAAAAGAGCTTGGATAAAGCAAAGACCTCCGTTTTTGATGTCTCAAAACTTTTTTAACCCTAGCCAGGTAAACAGACTTACTCAAACAGCGTTACATGTCCATTAGCGTTACCTTGCCTAGGGTTAATATCCTTAAGAGTTTTAAAATATTCCGTTTGTTTGACTTCCTCATAAAAGCTCCCATAACCTCTGCCTGTACATATGTCCTTTCAACGTGTTTCGTAATCAAATAAATATATCGAAAATGCAACAAATCAAATATCAACAAACCAGGACTTTCCATTAATTTGATTGATTGATGTAGTTTGTTGAAGGCAGAGCGTGTACACCATGTTATGTGTATCTCTAAAATAATGACCCTGATATGAGAATTTCCTTTCAGCAAACTTTTCGAACTCACATGAGAATAAATTTATCATAATGCGAAGAAAAATTTGATATGTTTCGCTTCGCAGCTTGCAGAAATGGGATTGGGGATAATAAATTCGTTAGGTTTCTATATACAATATTCCTTGGATATATGGCAGTAATCAGTCCCCGTTTGAAAGTGTCGACATTTGTAACATCGTTATTTCTCAATTTATGATATGTAAGCATTTTCTTGCTTATGAAAATACTTTGATGGTCTTTATCTGGTGAATACTGTACCGTTTAAAGTAGTCGTCAGACCACAGTTTGAACAGATTTGGTTTTTTTTTTTGAGAAAAAGTTGAATAGCAAACCCATTTAAAGAGAAAAATCGAGGTTTGAGGGACACTTTTCATAAGCTTTTATGTGCCACGCCTATTTTATTGAAACGCTTCTAAGTTGGCCTAAGAAGTTTTTAGGGTGATTGGGAGTAAACATTGAAAGGTAGGGTTTCAGAACTGAACTTGCCCAAGGAATCAATCCACCATTGGTAAACATATTCAGTGACGGGTGTTTTTCCTGTTTGTTTTGTTTGCTTTTTGATTTCTCTTCTTATGTTCTTTTTTAATTTTTGGTTTTGTTTGTTTTTTTAGTTTATTTCGTTTCTCGTGATTTTTTTCATTTTTTGTTTGTTTCGTTTTTAGAATATTATCAGAGTTCTGAACCATTTCTTTGGATTGAAAAACTTCGTGCATACCCAAAGGGTGATTTTGCGATTTTTCTTCCAATTTTTGGTAAAAATTGTTCAACTTTGCAGGGGAAAAACGGTATCAAGTATTGCTCGGATGCAGTTCGTGTATATGAAGAAGTTGTTTAGTTATAGTCTTTCTATATTTGCATCAAAAAATTTTAAAAAAAATATTTATTTCTTGGAGCTATAGGCCATACAAAATAAAATATGATGAAAAACACGTCAATTTCTAAGAATATTTGCAATTTGCACCTGCTAGATATAGTTTTTTCGGGTCGGTTTGTACTAAAACTATTTAAAAAGAGCTCAGAGCTATAAATTATGATAGAAAAAAAATTAAAATATTGAACGGATTACAAGATATAGCCATAAGTAAGTGAGTAACTTAATTCTCGGCCCCACTTTTTGAAGTCTATTTAAAAAAAAATTAGAGGTAACTTGACAAAACTGAGTATGAGGCGTTGTTATACTCAACGAGCACTTTCATAAACAGTCGTCAAATTTTTGTTTACAAAATCGTGTCGCACAGTGTAATAGAACAATTCACTAAATTTAGAAAATAAGACGTATGCGTAATGTTACGCCCTATTATACAGGGTGTCCCGTTGGGAAGTACATTCCTTAAAAGGGGAGATAGGGGGCCCAAGATGAACAAAAAATCGTATGTGAGGGGGGTCTCCCAAATGCACCCCTGAGGAGTTAAATTTTTTTGGAACTAAGTCCAGAAAAAATTCTCCCAGAAAAATTAATTTTAATGTCGTTTGAAAGCCAATTGTATGTGCTTTTAGGCAAAATTAAATTGATGGTAAAAATTTGACTCATTGAGGGAAAAATAAACGGTCAAAGTGAAAAATTCTGAAAAAACTTTCAATTTTTTTTTTTACTTTGGAAGCCATTTTGGTATGAAAAGTGTCCAATAAACACCCAAATTTTTTATTTTATTGAAAATGCTGGATCAATTTCCTTTAATTTGGTACCCCATGTGTTAAATAAATTTTTGGAAAATAAGATGAGAAAATTAAATATCTAAATGAACTTATTAGTTTTACTGTATGAACTCTGATAGAAACTCTGTGCTCAAACGGGTTCATCGGGCATGAAAATTGGCTCTAGTTTGTGGTCTGCTCAAACAAAACAGCTGTCCTCAGATTATTTTTCATAATAATAACTGTGCACTACGTCATAAATTATGACTTATTACTATGCCTCGGAATTTGAATATGTAAAAAAAAATTAAAAAAAAAAATTCAAAAAAATATTCAAAAAATATTATTAAAAAAATTCAAAAAATTCAAAGTATTTAAAAAGTATTCAAAAAATATTCAAAAAATATTCAAAAAGTATTCAAAAAGTATTCAAAAAATATTCAAAAAATATTCAAAAAATATTCAAAAAGTATTCAAAAAATATTAAAAAATATTCAAAAAATATTCAAAAAAATTCAAAAAAAAAATTCAAATTTTCAAAAAATTCACAGTCAAAAAATCCAAATTAGTTCGATTTAGTATGCCTATTAAAATGTTGAATTGTCAAATTAACAAAAAAAGCCTACTTCAGTGAATAAAATATTCAAAAAGCACAGTTAAATGCAAAAAAAAATCAAAAAAATTCAAAACATTCAAAATCTGAGCTCTACTTAGTACATAGGTACCGAGGACTTATTTTTAGTAAATGTAAATGTTCTTTTTTTCCCGCATTTGGTCCCATGGCTCACTATTTTTTCTATAAATATTTTCAATGTTCTATCTTGAGTTGTTCTTGACTTCAAACTGGGATAAAAAAAATGATGGATTTCACGCTCAACCTAAGATGTACCAATGGGATTACAAGCTCTTTAACATTAATATAATAGAATTGAACTTTTTTACTTTCTTACGTAACGTGAGAGACTGGAGATTTCGAACATCGATCTTTTTGTAAACGCGTCTTCGAACATCGAGAGCAACTTTTATATCGCTTGACCTCTCTTCATTTGACTCACTGAAGCCGCGATTGCTGCCGCTTCATTCAGAGACTAACGAATGTGTGAATAACAAAATTCCACGAACGCACACAAAAATCGAGGGAGAAAAAAAAATGTTTTGTACAAAAACAAATTGGCATTTTCGTTTGCCGACAGTGAAAGTTTGAAAAAAAAAAGACAGAAAAAAAAAAAATCGAAATAAAGGCAATAAACACGAACAGTAAACGCAAGAAATTGAATCGGATTCAAGCAAAGAGAACGAATGAGCTTTGAAGATACACACATCTTTGGATATCTTCGCAAATAAGCAAAACGTTGAAAATGACAACACATCGACTGAGAAGCTGAGAAGCGGCTTTTCAGCGTTTAATTATGAACATGAACGGAAAGAAAAGACGTTCGAAATCGAAAGCAGCGCGTCGTCGCCGCGTCAAATGAAATCTCGGTCAACATGATGTTAGCAAAGGTGAATTTTCTCGCACTCCCAACAGCTTGAACAAATCTGCCATTGAGCTGCGTTGCTAACGAAAGTTTCCTAAGTCGAAATTTAAATTGAAAAAAAAAAAAAAAAATAAATAAATTCCTGTCTCAAAATGCATGTGGACATAAGACTCACCTGCAGCAGCACGTCCACGTTCAGAGTCGTAAGGTATTTCGTTGTACGCAAAATGCTCATCATCAGCAGCAGCACCTCCTCCAGTAGTGCCAGCTTCCGTTGTTGAAAATTGCTCTGCATCGTTTTCTACATTCTTCGCGCTCTCCACATTATCATTGAAATTCTTTATCTTCCCCTTGTCCCGCCTCTTCTTCGTCGTCGTCATCCTTCGTTTCGATATAATTGAAATTATTTTTGTAGAGCTTTAAACGCTGCGTCACATTAAAATCGCTCGTCTCGAGTGCACCATTCAGATACGTATAGACATTGCTCTGGAAGCAGCTAAACGATGGCCGATGATAACAGTCCCGTATAATGCCGTCCCATAATTCATTGCCAGTGGAAAATCGTCGTGCGAAACGCATGAATATCGAATCGTTATCACGATCATTTATATGGGCATGGGTTCTGTTCGAACTATCGCTCCAGTGTTTATGCGTGCCCTTTGTTTTGTTACTTCCGGCACCGCCATCGCCATTGCCATCGCCATGCCGCCGCCATTGCCATCGCCATTGCCATTGCCACCGCCGCCATGATGACGATGATTATCCGATGGATGAGAAAAAGGAGTTGCTGTGCGAGTGGCAGGGTTTTCCGTTATAAATTCTGTGGTTGTCTTGCCCGTACCTGCTTGCATTGGCGTTGTACTCGCGTACATGTCGCCATGGCTGTTGGCATCGACCAAGAGTATTTTTTCGGATTGCATTGCTAGGAGGAAAATGCCTACGACGACGACGACTACCAGTTGACACATTGAATATCGCGTCCGACTCGTTTGCAACTGTTTTCCCAATGACCACTTCTGCGTCATCGTTGTCCTACTGTGCTGATTTCTGATGGTGATGGTTTTGTTGTTGTTTGTGAAGCTTGCTGCTGCTGCTGCAATTGTGATGGTCTTGTTGTTGAAGCGGGTAATTGCTGCTTTCCTCCTTCAATGCGTTGGAATTGCTGCGACTGTCGTTGCTGAGGCTGTTGTTGATGCTGCTCAAGTTGTTTAATCTTGTTTGCGATTTTTTCAGTCGATTTGGTAATATTAGTTGATTTCTGCTCGGCTGACGATTTGCCGCTGTTGTCGTTGTTGTCGCTGATGGTGATACTTGTGTTTTTGCTGTTGCTATACAGGATCTCATTTTGGTGTCAAGCTTTTTGTCGCACTTTTCACTGCTCGAGTTCTTTCGTGCGTTTGAACGCGTTTTTATTCGTTTGAGTTTTTGTTGCATTTTTATTTATTTTTTTTTTTGTATTTTTTTTGTATTTTTTTTTCACTATAAATTTGATGTTGATTTCACTTGATTTCTACTTTTACTATTTTAGAACGGTTGGTGGTTTCACGCTCATTTGTTTTAGGTCTTAAAAGATGAGAATGCGTTCGATTGGCACATGAAATTTTTTTTGTTTTTTTTCCTTTTTAATTTTATTTTTGTTTTGCTGAAATTAATTGGAAATGAAGTGTGAAATCTCTTGGAAAGCCGACGCCTTTAAGCCTTATTCGAAAGCTTGCGAAAGGCAATTTCGTAAATGTTTTTGAAGAAACGAAAATTGCTAGAGATAAGTTTAATGAACTGGAAAAAGAAAAAGTGTTGTCATTTAAAGGGTTAAACATTTTTTTGTTTGACCTTAATAGGCGGGAAAGAATTGTTCTCTTTCAAGGAAAGGAAAAATGTTTGGTATGTAGTCTTCAAACTGGTTTCTTGGTCATTTAACAAAACTTTTTAGGTAATGTGAAAAAAAATTTTTTTTTTCTACTTATTTAACCCTCTTATTCCTGGCTGACTTTTTTCGAAAAAATTACCAAAAAAAAAAAAACTGAATAATTATTTCATATTCATGTTTTTCTACCCAAAATTAGTCATATCTATGCCTCGGAATTTGAATATGTAAAAAAATGAAAAAAAAAAAATCGAAAAAAAAATTCAAAAAAAAAATTCAAAAAAAAAATTCAAAAAAAAAATTTAAAAAATATTTAAAATTAAAAATTTTTTTTTCAATTAATTTTAAAAAAATTTTAAATAAATCAAAAAAAATTTCGAAAATCAAAAAATTTAAAAAATTTTAAATATTTTAAAATTCGAAAAAAAATTTAAAAAATTTTTTTTTTATATTCAACAAATATGCACACAAAAATCAAACAAAAATGCAAAAAATTCAAATATTCCAAAAATTCAGTCAAAAATTTCAAATTAGTTCGATTTGTATGCCTATTAAAAATGTTTAATTGTAAAATTAACAAAAAAAGCCCACTTCAGTGAAAAAATATTCAAAAAGCATAAAGTTTAAATGAAAAATTCAAAAAAAATTCAAAAATATTAAAACAATAAAAAATTCAAAAAAATTCAAAAAAATTCAAAATATTCAAAATCCGAGCTCTAGTCATATCTGAACTTTTCAATGAAAAAAAAAAAAAAATTCAGTAATAAAAATTCATGCACATTAAAGCAAAAGGTTAATTAATATAAATCAGTCAGAAGGTTTAATAAAAACATTTTGGCTGCTTCACATATTCTCCAGTAATAAATAATTTAATGCAGTAAAGGGTTCACACTAATGAACATTGCATTAAAGAATGCGTAAAGATAACTTTCCACACTTTCCTCTTATATATGTACCATCCAGTAAAGGGTAAATCCGGGACTCTGAGAGTAGTCCAAATACATCAAAAATAGGTAAAGAGCTACTTTATGTACCAGGTGATGATATGAGGGTGGGAGGGGCATTAAGCCCCTTGGCAATCAGGCAATTTTCCCCTCATTTTGCGGTATGTACCGTGGTATGCACGAGAATCCTTCGAAGTTTTGATAGGCATGCTTACCGAAGTCTGAAGTGAACAAAAGGTACTTTAATATTAACATAAATCCAGTTGATTCTCTTCACTATAAAGTACTATTAGATTATGTTGAATTTTCCTACTGAAAATCCATTACAAAAAACCTCTCACTGATTAATTTTTATCGACTACAATCGGCCACGAACAAAGCTTAAAGAACCCGCCCCTAAAACATATTTTTCTCTCTCCAAAGTTTGAACTTTTATTTTGAAATTGTTTATGTTACTTCAACTTCCTCTCCGAATTCCCTTCATTATCTCTTAATTAGTTTCGTTTGCCACTTATTTACACACGAAAATTTTCCCACTGTGCGCTGCCTTCACGATTAGAAATTATTTGTAGCCATTCGAATGTTTGCACCTTGTACCGCATTGGCCGAAAAAAAAGCGCACGATTTTCAAAGCTCATCAATCACTTTAAGCACAGACCTTTCTAGAAAACGAGCTGATTTTTCTACGATTTCCAAAGACTCAAATATCCGATTTGATCGAAAGAAAAGTTCCGCGTTTTAAGATCTTTTTTCTTACGCTACATCTTCACACGCGAAACGAAAGCTAACAACTGAATGCGTTCAGATCGTGGCTAACAATTTTTGTTCGAGCTGAATACGGAAATGCGTTTGTCGAGTTTGCCGGAATATTTTTCAATCCAGTCTTCAATTCCAGATCTCAGATCTCAGGCGGATGAATTCCGAGAGCAGCGTGCATCTGTCGCAAAAGCCAAACGATCGAAAAGAAAAAGACAAAAAAAAAAAAACCAGTTATTTTCGCAGAAGATGTTAATTCATAATGTGTGTGTGTTTCGCCCGCCGCCCGATTAGAAAGTCAAGATCGTAAAAATACTCGATGGGTTTCGTTAAGTTAGCTTCGTATCTGCGTGAGTTGGTTTGCGCATGCGCGCACGTTTAACGAAACTTTCAGCTTGTTTACATGGTTTTTCATAATTTGTTTGTTTTTTGTTTGCTGTTGTCCCAGTCAGAGAAAACAGCTGTTGCGTTTGTCCGTCTTTCTGGTTTTGTGTTTTGTTTTGTTTTGCGTTTTGTTTGTTTTGCCTTTGACCAATGTCGAGACAAGCTTTGTGGCATGTTGCAGCAACGGTTTCTTTCCGTAGATTGCCGGTAATAATGAGTGCCGTTGTTCATCGGGCATTTTTCCATTAAGTTTGTCTAGTTTTTCTAATGCTATCGCTAATGCTCGCTAATGCCGTCTGTCCAAATCAAATGATATGATCAAGCGGTAGGCGAGAGGCTTAAGAGAAAAATTAATCCGTAAATTACAGATCAAAAATTAAATGGGAAAATGATATTTTAAATATTTATGATGAGTTGGAGTGACGTTTCGATAGTATGTATTGGGAAATGGAAAGTGACTAAGAATTGATGAGACATTGAAGAAGATTAAGAAGTGAAATTGGAAAAGAAAACAAACGTGCTTGTTGGGGTAGGACTGCCGCGGTTGGATTAAGTGAGTTCATAATTTCAGTTGAGAGAGTGTCCGATTAACCGGGTGTGAAATGTAATTAAACTTTGCATAAAAAAAAACAGATTTTCTAGTAAAAAATGTGGTCAGAGACATCGAAAGTATCTTTTGTGGTGCGCCATTTTCTTTTGGATTTTGGTAGAAATTAGACGGCCTCCGTGGTGTAGTTGGTTGAGATGTCAATTCACGATGTTAGTCCGGGACTTGTATGTTTGTATTGCCTATATTCCCTCATGGTATCGCAACGGGCTAATTTGAGGTCTAAGCAAGTCACCTTTCATGATGGCAGCCAACTGATCTAATCAAATCTTGGGGGAAATATAAGGTTCCTTTTGCAGTTCAACAAACAGTCAATGAGCAGAAGCATGTTCAAGGGAAAACTATTCCGGGGAAATAACCTTTTAAGGACCCTTAATATAAATAAGTTTCTTTTCAAGTATCACGAAAATTCCAAAAACTGGCATCTTTCTATAAGTACCTACACTGAGCGAACTTTACTATGAATTTTTTAAAAATGGCGCATTGCTATTCACAGTCCTTTTGATTTTCGAGCAGAATAAAAATTTCAAAAGAAAAATGGTTGAGTCAACAACATTTTTGGTTGATTTAAAGGAAATATTTTTCATTACATTTATTTTTGGTCGGTATAATTCTCATTTGGTTTATAAAATATGACATATAAGATATTCATTTATCTTAGAACTTTTTAAGCATTGCGAAAGCAGTCACGTACAACGGAGTGACAAAATTGGATGAAGTCCATCCGATGGCTATTTTTGGGGTTATGTTCAGCAGAGGGCTCTGTGGCCATTTGCTTTGACGTTATTAAATTTTTTGACATTTCTTCTTTTATGGGTATTTAAAATTTTTTTTTTTTTAATTATCTTGTCATTTCAATTACGTCCGTGGTTAGTTCAACAATTTAAATTTAAATCCATTTTTGAAAATTATCATGTCAATTCAACCTGAAATATGGTTGATTCAAAAGGAAAATCTTTATTTTTTCAACAAGAAAAATTGTTAAAATAAAAATATTCCTTGTTGAACCCGTTTTGTATGTTTTTCTTTTGATATAACCAGTTTTCTGGTTGATTTTTTTCTCTGTGTAGTCAAGTGTTCATGGCTTAAAGAGGCAGCGAGATTATTTTCTAAGAATTTACAAACACAGAACAACGACTCCCTGTGCGAAAACATTAATCTGCCCTTTTCTCTACGAGCTTCTTAATCCTTGGTGAGGGCAATCAGCGAAGATGAAGTTTAAAGTTAAAAAAAGAAAAAAATAATTATTAATAATAATAATAATAATGAATGAAAAGTTTCGCGAAACATAATTAGAGCCCTTAGAAAAATTTTTTAATAAAGTCGCGAATATTGCATAATAAACAATTAAATTAAATATTCTTCGCATTCAAATTAATGACTCTTAGAGAGGCACTCATCAAAGTCATTAACACAACTTAAATTTATGCCAGATGAATGGCGAAACCTCTCAAACAACGAGCAGAACACATTACGTCTCGAAGAGAATTTCGAGCAAGAAGCTTAGGAAAGCTTACGAGGCTTCTATGAAAAATGTCATTTATCATTAAATTGTTTACTACCATCTTTTCGCGTAAGCTCCATAAGACATTCTCTCTTAATTACCCGTTTATATTTTGTATAATCTGCCCTCGAAGACAATGGACAACAACAGGGCAGTATATTTTCCGCTTTCATGCCTCCTCTCAAATGCTCATGTGTTCGAGCACAGTTAATTTTCTTTTGTCCATGGCAATGACCCTGGCTGGCTGGCCGCTCGCATCATAGTGTATTAGAGTTGGTTTGGTTTTTTTTTTTCGATTTTGTCTTTTTTTTTCCCGAGCGGAAGATAGGAGTTACATAATATTTGGGCTAGAGATTGTAAGAATTTAAATGTGATGCGAAATTATTTTGGAAGCCTAATTCCGCTCTGGTTATGCGAAGCTATAATTTTTACGGTTGCTTGACTCGAGAATGTTTTGCCATGCTTCATCCTTTTGAGCTTTGAAGTGTTTCCTTTTTTTTATTTTCCCATAATAGGATAAGAAGGTCATTGTTTTGAATAAGTAGGATAAGAAGGTCAGTGTTGTGAAGAGGCAAAAAAAAAAAAAAATTCAAAGATTTCGTTGGAAAGATGTTTTAAACTTGAATACTCTTTTGCACAGTCGGGCTCAAGGGTATGTGTTTTGCTGTAGAGTCGAGGTAAGGTTGCTAAGTAATACTTTCAAGGTAAACCAAAATAAAGAGGATTTAATGTGAATTTAGAAGTGAGATCTTTTGGGATATTTAGTGAGGCAAATCAGAGTTTAAAACAATGGCTAAAACATTTGGGTAATGGTTAAATAGTTCTGAGTTCAAGTGTTTCTAAGCTGGAATATAATGATTCTATGGGGATTTATTAAAATGACTTTGTATTTACCCTTTACTGATAAGTAGGTACTTATATAAATTAAGCGGAAACATTTTTTCTCCCCCCCCCCCCCAAAAAAAAATTGGTTTTATTAACCTTTTTGTGCATGATATATTGAAAAACTGCGAAAGAGTACCTGTGTTCTTTTTTTTTTATTAATATGCAATATTGAAATGGCATTAGGGCGTCGAAAACGTGTGCTTAGAAATCTAAATATCGATGTTATGTGTCGGGCGAATATTTAATACTGTCTTTCCCTGATACAAGATCGTTCAAGAAAGACACAGAAATCTCTTCTTATAGAAAGAGCATGCTGCTATCGATTGGATTTAAGTACATTACGAAATAAAAATGTAACAAATTTGAATGCTGGTTTTGGATGGAGTGGAACGGGTGCGATATTAAGGGGATTTGAATGACGTTTAAGAAATTCTCAATGCTCTTTTATTTTTCGAAAAAAAAAAAAATTAACCATCCCAGACAAAAATAAACGAAAATTGAGAAGGATTATAAAAAAAAACAACATGGAAATTTTCCTTACAAATAAAAGCTTCAATTTATATTTAGCTTACTTGCTTGAAATAAAAAGGTCAATATATTTCCAGCCTTGACACTTTCTTCAAATCCAAGAGTCATGATGACCTTTTTCGGGCAAACAGACGACTGACCCTTTTAAATGGAATTTTTCCCATCTGTATACATACTTGTATGATGAGTATTCAGAGGATACTGTATATTTGAGATGGATACTTTTCCAAAAACTTCTTCGATAATAATGCGATGAATGGAACTATGCAGCATTAACTTAGACTTAGACATATGCTCATGAAAATGCATGATATATCAAAGAGTCCGGACCGATTATTTCAAATTTATTTTTCTTTTTTTTATCGATTGAATTGGCCATAAATAATTATAAAATATGGCACATACGACAAACTGATATTTAAAGAAATTTGCATTAATTTCGCACTCGAGCTTTCGCTTTTAAAACTCATTATGTTATGTTATGTTTTCTTGCAAGATTTTGCATAATCGCATAATTTCTTCTCTGCAAGTTGAATGTGTCCTCATATCGCATTACAATGGCACATGCTTAAGCAGCAGAGCAGTCGTCTTCATGCGTTAACGATGGACATAATACGAACATAAAACATGTCATCTGACTATTATGATTTTCATTATATAAAACTTGTTAAGATCGCACGTTTAAGTTGCGCATTAACAACTCGTGATGATATATTGTGCATAATAAAATTTAATTACAGAATATTAATTCGCAGCAAACTATTTTCGCTAATTCTTTTTATTTTTTTTTTCGTCTCATTTTATTTTGAATGTATAATTGCCTTGCAGAAACTCGGATCTTTGACTTCCTCAATGGCGTTATCTTTCGATTTATGCGGCTTCAAAATTTTTGCTACGTGCCCCGTGGAAATCACGTCTGAGGTTTGTAAAGTGAAAATCTTTTGAGATACTTAAATCACTGTTAATTTTTTCCCTTTTTTCTTACTCCTGTTTTTTTTTGTTTTGTTTTGTTTTTGTTTTGTTTTTTTTTGTTTTGTTTTTGTTTTTTGTGCAGTGGTCTGGAACGAAAAGGCGTATCAGTTTTGTTTAAACCGCAAAAAAGTGCAATGAAAAACACTTTCTTTGTGGCTTAAAGCGGTTATTAACACTTTATATTTTTTTTAGCTCAAATATTTTTAATTGTAGAAATTGGTGCTGCCATACCGAATGGAAAAATAAATAAAAATACTATTTGCGTATTTCTTTGATGGTTTGTTGTGGTTTTAATTGGTAGTTAATAAAACGTCAATCTGACTTTCTACTTAATTTTATTGTTCCTTTTAAATTGAGTCATTAAAAAGGAATCTTATTCATCTTTTTTGTTCTCAAGTTCCTTTAAAATCTGTTTTAAGAGGGAATTCGAACAAATAAATTATTTCTCTCTCTCTCTCTCTTGTGAAGGAGAAAATCATCTGTAAGAACCTTGTTTACATTGACCTAAGACCTTTTAATGCGATGAGCCTGGGCGAAATCAGCATTGTTAAAAGAACAAATTAACTTAATTTGGAAAAAAAAACTTGAAAAGGATTTTTCTGACTTTGCATTGCTTAAGAGGGAGATTAAAAATAAGAAAAAGCATACAAGAAAAAGGCATCGTTACAATTTCATTGAGATATCTGCTCTAATTTAATTGAGTTTTTTGATGTTTTAACCCTTTCGCTTCCATTAAGAAAATGAAATTGTCATTTGAAAAAATGCCATTGGTGCTGTGATAATTCTCAAATGGTTTTTGATTGGAGCGGAATATTTAGTATTAGCAATAAAACCTCTTCTGACATAATATCCGAAGATTCGCTTTAGAAAATTTTAATCAGCTCAACCCTTAAGCTCGGTACTGGTCTTAACCAAACAAAGTTTTTCAGCCCCATAAGACCAATGCAGCATTTTTCATTGGTAATGCTAGGGTTGAAGGAATGAAATCACACAAATTTGTTTGAGAGTGTTTAGGGCCGTTCAAGAAATGCTAAATGCTCTTTTCCTTTCGAAGAAAAAAAAAAAAAGGATAAAACCATCGTAAACAAAATAGAAGGGAAATTTAAGAAGGATCATAAAAAAGAACTCGGAGATTGTCCTTACATAAAAAGGCTTCAATTTAAATTTAGCTTATTTATTTAAAAGAAAAAGGACAATTTGTTTTCAGCCTTGACACATTCTTCTAGCTGTTTGTTTTTGGGTAATTGGGCAGCACTTTTCTTCTTTTTCCTTAAAAGATTTTTTGATAATCCAATAGGGAAGTTTGTTTTAAATTGAATTGGTAAGAAACCTTTTTCTGAAAACAGTAAAATATTCAATAAAATGTCACCTTGCCACCTTGATAGATATCAAATACCTACAGAAATAATTAAGTGTCTAACAAAAAATACCTTGATACGACACTCTTAAGATAAATCAGTAAAAATTTGTGATGCTTTAACTCCTCAATTTTTCCCTTAATATTATTCAAAGTCGGATTGAATGTTTTGTACCTTTAACCTTCAGGAAAACTTTTCAAAGACGTCTGACAACTTGAATCAAAGATGAAAAAAGTTCATCGAATTTCAAACTAATTAAAGAAAATGTCGGCCTAATTAGATTTCAAGTTCGATGCTTCTCAAAATAACTTCTGATTTTATATACCTGTACATATTGCTTTCTTTTTCGTATATTTAATATTCAAATAAGAAGATGATTTTGCTGTTTATATTTTTATGTGCTTCAATTCCTTGATAAGTTAACCAAGTTCATGGGTGACAGAAAAGACGGGAAAAGCGTTGAGCATCACGTTTTGATAAAAATTTGTCAGGATTGTTAATTTATCGATCGAATTGAAGAAGCATATTTCATGTTCAGGTTTACTGTCGGATTCTGGTAGTATTTCTTTGCCTTTAACCCATTTTGAAGCATGCATTTTTTTTAGATAATTTAAATATCGTTTATACAGAAAAATAAGAAGTTACAATAAAAAAGGCAACCGAAGAAAATTCAAATAAAAATCCTTCAAAGGAGAAATATGAGGGCATCACAAAATATGTTTGCATTTTCAGAAAAGAGTTTTTGTTTTTTGTTGGCTGAGATGGAGGTGGTGACCATATTTTCGATTATAGGTACATATTTTATACAGTAAAGCGACAGGGGAATATTGTTTTTTACAAATGATTCATTTGATTTTTAATTTTTGTCATTTTAATATTAATTTTAACTAATGTAATTATGTATGTATATTATTATGTTTTATTCTTAAGAAAAGTGGCCCAAAATAAGTGTTCGCATAGTGTCAATGGTCCAAGTTAATTTAAAAGCCAAAGATCAAGCTTGACCATTTTACCTTGAACAGAGAAGAGAAGGTGTTCGAAAAATCGACCAGCGATTCAAAATAGTCTAAGGCATCTGGGAAAAGGCAATGAGACTTTGAAGTCTGTATGAAAGGCGATAGTTTTTCCATTCCTCCTTTCCTAGGCAATAAAACACGTTTCACGGTCGTATATAGCTTCAAATAAATCATTGCGATTGTTTTGTTAGATAGTCCATCATTGAAACACAGTATTTTTTATACCGAAACATCATATAATTGTGCTCATTCCAAATTATTGGCATATTATTTTGCCTTTTTACATTTACAAAAACTCTCCACGTTGAAAATATATTTTCCTCTTGGCTTTCAACGGCAATTATCAAGTAAAATTTTCAATGATTGTACCCAAAATCAGCTTAATTATGAGGTCTGGGTATTAGAGCGAAAGAAGTTTGATATTCATCAAGTAGATTAAAAGTAAACACGAAAAGAAACGAAAAGTGTGCGCTGTGCTCGTTTGCGCCCGCTCTATAATATGTGCTTTTCTAAAGATATACATATATAGATATATGTATATAGATATATTTTTATATATAAGCCAAAAATTCCGCTTTTCAATATGAATTTTGCATTTTTGAGAATTTTTCTTTTTCCCAGCTTCAATGGATTTTCGTTCAAAACACTGAACGACAGGCACTCTGAACTGGTTTTCGATAACTTTGAAGTGCTTGGTTTTTTTTTCTTCTTAATTGAACTGTTCCTGGTTGAGTAAAAAAGAAAGTTATGGAACACACAAGCACAGAAATGCTTGAATGCAAGAATGAAAACAAAAAATTTATAAAAAAGGAGGAGAAGAGCCAATTAGCATGCTCGTTGCAAGGCTTAAATTTAAGCGCGGAAGTGATAAGTGGTGAAACGTAATTTTGTGGGTCACTCTGAACCACAAAAGGCCTATCTTCAGTTTTTTTTTTTTTTTTTGTGGACATTCACTCGAAATTGTCGTCTTCAAATCATGCGAAGTGGAGAGCATTGTTGACTCGTAATTAATTTAAATTTTTATTTTTCTATTTCTCTTCTGTCACTTTTTATTTTTTTGTTTTTTCACAATTCACTACCGTTTTCTTGCGGCTCATTTAAGTTCTCGAAATTCTTTTGCTTTTATTTTCGGCTTTGAAGAATGACTCGTCACGATCGAAATCCCGTTGGCGCGCTTAAACGTTGACTTCGCGTGCTTCGGCTTGTGGCTTCACATTTCGACTGAAATTCTGAAGACCTGCACTTTGTGGTTTTGTTCAGTGTGGATTCATTGCGGAGTCGCTTTGGTAAGCTTCTCATCTGCTTGCATCGCCGGTTGATATCTGGAACAGCTATGGTTCTTCTTCTTTTGAATTATTGTTTGAAAATGATCATGAAATTTTTTTATGGTGGCAAGGCATTATTTTATATTTTGGATAGATGAAGAATTTCGAAGAGAACATTGTTTCACCATTCGAGATAGACTTGATCAGGAGGTTTCTATGCATCCGTTTCCATCTGTGTGTCTGTCTTTCTATCTTGCCATTTGCGTCTAACATATTTTTCTTCCCTAACGAGTCGAGTTGTCTTGACGGAATTTGGTAAGAAGACAAATTGAGTCAGGAGAATGAACGAAATCGAGAATGAACTTGATTGGACCGTCTTGAGGAGTACCTCCAGAGTCGGGATTTGCTCTTAAGATTATTGAAACTAAACGGTTTTGAAAATCTGTGTAACATTTCCAAAATAAAAATAATAATGATATGTTACATTAAATTATAATTAATAAAAACAATATTATTATATAATTAGTAAAATATAATCATAAATAAATAATAATAAAAAAATATTAAAATACGAAACAAAATAACAAAAAATTAAAATAATAAAAAACAATAAAAATATTAAAAATATTTTTAAAAAATTTAAATTAAATTAAATTTAAAATTTAATTTAAAAATTCTAAAACTTTTAGAAATAACAAAACTAGCTAAAACAATACGAAATGGAAATGAAAATAATAATAAAGAATAATAATAGTAAGAAAATAAAAGTAATAAAAACAAATTGAAAATTAACAAAAAACAAAACAAAAAATATTGGGAAAAACTAATAAAAATTAAAACAAAAAATTGAATAATAAAAAGCAAACAATTGGAAAATTAAAAACATGAAAAGAAAACAAGTAAGGGTGTTAAAGTCAGGCGAGCCTGACAACAAAATCGTCGAAAAACAGGACCACTAAGTAAGAATATTCAAGAGGTTTTATAGGCCATTAGGGGCCCCATATACCGACTTCTGTTAAATTTCTTTATGAAAAACGCCCTTTGCCACGCCCTCTTTTCCATTTTTTTTTTGCAATTCTAATCGGAGACTTAAATATACGCTCAAATTTTAAGTTTCATTAAATTATTTCGAAAAAGTCCGATTTTAAGGCAGTTTTGGGATTTTTGTGACAGACCCTAGTACTGGAGGTACCCTTAAAAATGGACCGATCAAGGAAATTTTTTGTAAGGATGTTTAAGGCTACAAAGGAATCATAAGTGCCAAATTTCGGGTTTCAAGTCCCATTTGAATTTCGGGTGTAGGAGACATTTTTCGAAAAACGCCTCTCTGCCACGCCCACTTTTACAATTTTTGGAAATAATATTACTGGCCCTTAAATATGATCAAATATCAAATTTCATAAAAATATGTTTAAAAACTTCGATTTTAAAGTAGTTTTTGTAATTTTCGTAAAAGACCCTAGTACTGGAGGTACCCCTAAAAATGATCCGATCGGGTCCATTCTCGAACTTGTTCTTTCTCATGTCCCCGTGAGCACGCATACCGAATTTCGTCAATATAGCTCGACTTCTTCGATAAGAAAACTGTATACAAACCGACGGACAGACAGACAGGCAGACGGACTGACAGACGGACGGACATGGCTCAATCGAATCTCCTGGTGACGCTGATCATTTCGCCATTCCAGATGCACAAAAAACCTAAAAAAAACAATTCGTCAGCATATTTTACGTTCCGTATAATTTTCTGTATAATTCTCAGGAAAAAATACCCATAGTCACCTTGAAATCTGTACATTGTGTTCCCAACTTACAATGTAAAATATTCAACCAACAAACCTTTTCTGTTAGCAAATTTCTAACATTTTTCTTTTCGTAGCCTAAATGTATGCAAGAAAATATATTATTTTTCCAACAAACTGTCGTTTTCAAAATGATATTTTGATGTTTTCTCTCGGTCATAAAATGACAGCACTTAAGCAACTACATTGTTAACTGCCACTATTGTGTGTTCCAAAGATTGGGGACACACCCACACACACAACTATAATAACGGCTTGGCTTGAGTAGAGAGCCTGTGTGGGCAGAGAAACATGCAATATTCCCATCACTCATGTTATTCCTTCAAGGTCCATTTCGACTGGCCATTTTCGAAGTAATTTTGATGTCATTTCATGCGATTCAATGCCATCCCAATGGAATTAAGCTTTCTACTAAAATGAAATCAAAAATACATTATGATGGTACCTGTCAAAAATATTTAATGCGATCTTACGGATTAAGGATTTTATCCTTACTTATATCTCAAGCTTTTGGTGTAGGAGGAGAACTCTCAAAAGTTAAATGAAGCTTCCATTTTTTTTTATGAGTTTTACTGCTGACGTAATAGGGGAAGACTGTCGTTGCCTTTTTTGGAAAATATTTTTGATGGTTATCTATTTAATCCTCGTTCGGTTTTTATTCCATGACTCATGTGAATTCTCCACGCAAACTTTGACATGTACTCAAGTCGTTAGACGCCAGCTCTGCAGCGTTACTGCGCCTTATTATTAAAAGACTTCCATTTACTTCCTAAAAAAGTGTCTTAGATAAGAGGTCCTTCACAGATTTGTTAAAAATCTAAAGCCGTCTCCAAGTTATAGCTCTTGATAATGAGTACACGCAGAGAAAAAATTTAACATACCCAATTATATTTTGCAGGCATTACATATGTAATTGGGTATGATGTAATTATAATTTTCATAATTACGTCCAATTATATTTTTCATTACCTCCAATTATATATGTAATTGTATCAAATGATAAAAAAAAAATTTCAATTACATATATAATTCTGTCCAATTAAATATATAATCGGCTGCAATGATGTATGTAATTGTATCGAATTATATACATAATTGCGTCTAATTAAATTTGTGATCCCCTGCAATTCAAAATATATTCTATACAACAATATAAAAAGAGGCATTCTCCACGATTAGGCGGAATATATTTCACCACGTCATATTCGTGGTCCACCTTGCCCCTTGGAGTGCCTAAGGATTTTGAAAATTCAATCACCTTATATACGATCGAAATTATAAACCATTTGAGAAATATAAGAACAATCCGCAAAAGAAATACAATCACATATATAATTGCACCAACGCTTTAAATTGTAAAATTAATTGAGCACAATTAGTATTTTTCATTTTCTAATTATATTGTAATTGGCTCCAATTAATAATGCAATCGGGGCAAGGCTCCAATCACATATGTAATTGGTTCCAATTATATTTCGGGCACTTATTTCTCTCCGTGTAGGTATATTATTAATTTTGAGGTGGCAGGTCTCTTCCTTAAGGCAGCTGTCCTAAAATAAGTACCATCAAGCCTATTTCGAAAAAGCCATTGACATTTTGAGAATACCTATTGCTAGAGCAATGAGAGAATTGAAACCTCTTTGCTCTTTTCTCTCATGAAAGTGTATATACTGTTCCCGGAAGCGATTTTAATCAAGCAAATCACAGAATTATTTCATTTTTTTCTTTCAATCCAAAAGATGATCAGGAAAATAATTTATTAATTGAACACCGCATTTCAAAATAAATAAACTTAAATGTTTATGAATACAACTTAATCTAGTTCTGTGGGGTTTTATTTTTTTTAAATATATTTTTTTATTGTAAGGTTTGTATTTGTTCAGGAACATTTAAGTGAAGAGACCGCTTGTAGGCACCGCCGCCGCCGCCACCACCACCTGCATAGTAGCCTCCTTCGGCGCTGTGTGAATGACTAGAGGAGTGGACCGGCTTGGCGATAATTTCATACGTGGCCGATTTCCCGCCGCCGCCATGAGTCAAGCTCTTCAAGCCCAAAACGCCGGACAGTGTCAAAGCCATCAATGCGGTCATAAGTGCTTTGCCAGCAATCAAGGCCACGGCTCCCATACCAAGGGCCATCATCATACCTAAAGGGAAGACGAAAAAAATGCAATAACAAAAAATAAAACTACAAAAGAATATATTCAAAAAAAAAAAAGAATAGTCCAAATTTAATGCTAATGAATTAAATCCATAGGACTCTCTTTAATCTTTACCCTTCATCATTAGGCCAGCTGCCATAATCGCCTCAAGGCCGCCTTTCTTGCCGAGCTTGCCACTTCGCCCTGTTTCCACCGCTGAGCGTGCCTCGGCAATTGTTGTCGAGTCAATTAATTTAAAGCGAAGGTAATGACTCTCCAAAAAGTTGCTAACTTTCTTCAGCATATAACCGTTGAGACGCGCGCTCGGATCGTTGGGAAAACTGCGGGCGACCTCTGGAAAAGCCAAAAGCAAAAAGCATAGAGAATTTTAATTTCCTGAAAATTGAGTTGTTTTTTGTTTTTATTTTTGTAACGCTTCCTGTCGCGTGTGAAAGGATTTTTCTTCAATTAAATTATTCTGTCGAATTTTTTCGTCTCACATTTTGTTCTCATTCTTCTCATCTTACCCGCCATAATTTCCGTTGACTTTTGTTCGGCTGCATCGTTGTCCTTGACAACACTAATGCCCGGGAATAATTTGAATTCTTCTTGTTCGGCCAAACGTTCCATAAACTTAACGAACTCAACGCGCAAGCACATCCAACTGAAGCCGGATTCACATTCGGCGAAGGCGCGTTTAAACGATGCGGCTTTACTAAATCCGCCATTTTCGCCAGCCAAATCATTCGAAACGTCATTTTCGGTTTCGTTTTCATTTCCTTCGATGGGAGTCGCTTCCGCGAGTTTCAATAAAAACATAAACACGACAAGGCAACACAAATATTCGAGCAATCTCAATAGCGGCATTATCGTGTCGGTTTTTGTTTTCTTTTGTCCTTAGGATATGCTTTTATATTTTATTGAAATTTTTATTTATTTTTTTGGTATTTAAATACTAAGAATTTGAAACACTTTGGCGCGTTATTCCGATTGCTTGAAGCTAACCCGGAAGACTTGTGCTGCTGACTAACGAAGAACTAACGAAATTTGGTATTTATATTCGCCAAACGAAAAGGCCTTCCGAAAAACAAAAAATAACAGAGATCAAAGAAAATCTACGAAGAATAAAAGGAAAAAAAAAGAAAAGCTCTTGCCAATGCGTTAACCCTTTCACTGTTGCTAATTAAACAGTTCATGAATGAATTGAAATGAAATGAGAGGAAAAAAAAAATAAGTGTATCAGCGAAAGAAAGTACCTACCTACCTATCTACCTACGGAAATAAAAAGTAAAAGCAAAAATTTTTGTTCTCACCGAAATTGGCGTTACGTGTAGTATATAGGGTAATGATGAAAAAGCCCGAAACGAAATAAATTTGTTTCTACTATTTCGATTTGTGCGTTTTTTTTTTTTGTTATGGAAAAACAAAAACAACCAAAACAAATGTAGAGGCTTTTCTTCAATTGCTGTTTTTTTTTTTTGTTTCTTCTTTTCATTTCTCTGGGGTCTCCCCTAATTTAATAACAGTAAGTAAGTAGCTAACAGCGGAATCAAGTCAAGCGGTAAGATAATCAGCGTAACCAAAATAAATTTCGGTGGCCAGTCCCGAACGAGAAAGTAAATCATCTTGCAGAGACACTTTCCCTTGAAAGAGGTGGGCTTTTCGCTTTCCCTTCTCCGCCTACTGTGCTTAGCAAAGTACTTAGTCTTTTTTTTTTTTTTTTCAACTTAATTTTGTCATCAAATAATTTTTGGTGGTGACAAGCTACAATCAAGCGTATTTTAATAAGCACCAGTCCCCAGCTGCGTTAATTATGTTGGGACATGGCCGGCCGGTCCCAACTGTTTACGCCGATGGATGTGCTCATCTTGACGTTTGTGGCGGGAAACAATATTAAACGCTTCAATTATCAACGCAACGTATTGTGCGTGTTTATCTGGTCTTAGCTTGTTAGTACTTGTTACTAATTAACCCTCTAAATCCGGGGTTTTTTCGAATAAATTAAAAAAATTTAAAAAATTTTTTAAATTTTTATTCGTTTTCCTCTACCCGGAATTAGTTTTATCTGATTTTTTTTCTTTAAAAAAATTTAAACTTTTGTGGCATTAGAGGGTTAAGCTATTTTTATAAAGGCTCATACTGTGGAGGTACCTATGTACCTACATGCACATATCTACTAGAGTGCCAATTGTTTTGCTGAAGATGTGTTTGGTATCTGTTTGGGAAAACTATTTTTTTTTATTCTGATTAATTAAAAACGATTATTTTGTTTAACCCTTATACAAATTTTTTCAATAAACATTCCAAAAATAAAGGAGAAAAAGTTGCGAAGAATCTTTTCCTTTTTATGACCATGAAATACTTAGACTTAAAGTACCGTTGGTGCGTCTTATAATTCTCAGATGGTTTTTGAAATAGTTTTGTGGAATTTTAAGAGATTTTTTATTGCTATAACAAACGAAAAGGGATATTTGGTCTCAAGCAGTGGCGTGTCCAGAGAAAGAGTGCTTTGATAGTGCTTATATTTTCCACAGTGGTATATTGAACAATTATAAGATATTAACCCAAAAATTTTTGGGGGGGCTAGAGGAAGTTAGAGAGTTATGGACCAAAAACCAAAAAAATCCGAAAAAATCATGGCGTCCGATTTGGATGAAAATTTATATATAGAATAAGCGAAAAATGCTAAGAATTTTGGCGTCAAAATTTTTTCAAGAAACCGATTACAACTAGTCTAGTTAGGGTCTAGTTCCAAACTGGTCCAAAAAGGACCAGTTTTTTGAAAAAATTTTAGTGCTAAAATTCTTAGAATTTTTCACTTATTCTATATATAAATCTTATTACAACTAGTCCTTTTTGGACCAGTTTGGAACTAGACCCAAACTAGACTAGTTGTAATTAGTTTTTTGAAAAAGTTTTAGTACCAAAATTCTTAAAATTTTTCACTGATTCTATAAATAAATTTTCATCGAAATCGGACGCCATGAATTTTTCGGATTTTTTTGGTTTTGGTCCATAATTCTCTAAACTTCCTCTAGCCTATGGATAAAAAATATTAAATTGACCCCTAATCGATTAAATAACTTTTTTTCTTTTTGTATGAAAATATTATTTTTCCTTGGTCAGGTATGACAGCTCCACGGTGGTGCTTAGAGTGTCAATCAAAGTATTATATTTACATGCATATATTTTAAGAGATGTTTTTCAATGAAAGCGACCTTTTCTTCCTGGAATTGGTAACCCTACTTATAAAATTTCCGGAAGTAATACTCTAAGATTGCCAATGGAGCCAATTTTAATGGTTGAAATTGAACACCGCCATTCGTTCTCTTAAGTTGACAAGACTCTGACTTTCAAGTTTAAATTGCTTCAATTCAACCCTTTTTCTTGGAAAGGGTAAAAAAAAAAACAAAATGGTGTTCGCACCAAAAAAGTTTAGTCCTCTAAGCTGTTAACAAAAATTTTTTCTCAAATTCTTCCAATAAATTCGAAACGAGTTGACAGCCACGAACCGAAAGAAAAGGTTGAAAAAGGGTAAGAAAATTTTTTATATAAAATTTCCTGATTCGAAGTCCTTGGATGAAGTTGTTTGTTTGAGCTTTTCACACGCTCTTACTTCCTTTTGTATAGATAGATTCTTGGAAAAATCAATAGGTTTACGAAGGATTTTTAACCTTTTTTTTTTTGTGGGAATTTAATGAGAACATTTGAGATTTCCTTATCCGTACTGGCTAGGTTCATCAAACTCGTGTATTCTCTGAACTCAATGTTGCTCCTGCCAATGCTATGAAAAAAAGATTACCAAGGATTGTGAAGAAAAAAAAAAATGTTTCTTTAAATTGATTTTCTTGAAGAAAAAAAAAAAAATGAACCATTTCCACTAGGTTATGCCCTTCTATCTTATGGCCATGTTTGCCATTGAGATAGCCGACTGAATTGAATTGAACTAGATCGTTAGAAAAAGTTGAAGAAATTATTGTATTAAAGCGCAGCTCAGTTCGATTTTGTTACACTTCAAGCTTTACATGAAATCGTTTTCAAAATGCTTTCATTTTCATGCCCGACAAGGGAAATGGGGCTAACTGAGATTGAGCAGAGCGGCAATACTTTCTTCTCTTAAAAGGTCGATTGAATTTACTTACGAAAATAAAACAGACCATGTCAATCAAATAAGTGAAAATGTTTTTCCCTTTCAGTGACGTAGAAATTGGGTTAAATCGATAAAAAATTTGTGTTTTAGAAAACAATAAAAAAAAAAAATTCAAGGCATCATCCTCCATGGGGAAAAATTTCCTAAGTAGGTGACTATTCACGTTCCATTTTTGGCTTGAAAAACCAGGCCATATATCAACAAGTCTAAATGAAAAATTTTGCCATCAAAGTTATCGAGAACTGCCCTGCCTTGCGTACGAATGGGTCTGAATGTGAGTTTTGAAAAGCCGGAATTGAAGGACTTTGATGCTTATCGACTGAGATATTCTTTTCTCATCGAAAAATGATTTAGATAGTAGCCACAAAGGGCTCTATTGGAAAAAATATTTCGTTTAAAAGATATATAAAATAAATTTCTTTATTAGATTCTTTGACTATTCCATTTGATCAAGGCAAAAATTTCCATTTTTGACGAGCAATTATCCTGAGCTTTCCGCATAAAATATAATATATTGATGGCTTCAATTAAATAATTTTTTAATTTAAAATAAATATTTACATAATTTCTTTTTTTTAAATATATTTTTAAATATTTTTTTTTTTTTTTTGCTTTACTGCAATTGTGCGCTTTCTACACTCTACAGCTTAGTCTAGGTTTTAATTTAGTCATTCTTTTTTTATTTTCGAAGAAGGTTCGAGGAATAAATACAGGATATATTTAGGATAGGATAAAGGAAGAAAGGATTGAACGAAGTAAAGGATATCAGATGGCAGTCAGTGGGTGGTTGGTGGGGATAAGCTTAATATTGTGGCGCAATGCCGTAATGATTGTACGCTAGATCCTGAGCGGTCGCTTGGCCATTGCGATTCCAATCGGAGTGTACGATTTCGGCATTCAAGGGACTACCGGTGATGTATGCGGTTGTGATGTGCTCCTTCTTTTTGCCAAGAAGATCCTTGAAGAATGTTGCACCTGAAAAAAAAAACCAGTATAAAATGGAATTTTAGCATGAAAGAACTCGTTATTTATTGCCCATTAAACTCACCAGCCAAAATCAGAGCAAGAATCGAAATAGCCAAACTTTTCAATGAAATGAATTTAATGACTGTGAAAAGGATCTTGATGACAAGCGCCTTTTTAAGCTTCAAAAGCAACAGCAATGGCACAATCATTTTCTTCATTTTCTTGCTACGCGATTCTGAAAATATGAAAAATAATTTTAAATAGTTGTGTGTATGAAATTTAAAAGAGCTTAGGGTGTTCTAGTGAAACAAACAATTTGGAATTGCAGTCCATATAATAATATAATGAGAATATCAAGGACGAAAATTCTACACCATTTTCAACTGTAAATGAGACTTCAGCAAGTTATATTGAGAAAAGATCAATTGAAATCGAGACTTTCTACTTGATATTGGGAAAAACACAATACAAAATGAGATTTTTGATTTAAAATTGAGAAAGGAACAATTGTAATTGAGAATTTGCATTTGATATTGAGAAGAACATATTTGAAATTGAGAACTCTTCTTGAAATTGAGACTAGGGCAATTGAAATTGAGAATTTGGATTTGATATTGAGAAAAACACAATTGAAAATGAGGTTTTCGAATTGGATTTGAGAAAAGAAGAGTTGAAAACGAGAAAAAGGCATTTGAAATTGAGAAATTCTATCTCAATTTGAGAAAATGGTATTTGGAAATGAGATTTTGTATTTGAAATCAAGAACTGAGCAATTAAAAATGAGAATTTCATTTGAAATTGAGAATAGATTATTTGAAAATGATATTTTTCATTTCTATTCGAGAAATGAGCAAATTGAAATGAGACTTTCCATTTGAAATTTAGAAAAGCACAATTGAAAATTAGAATTTTCATTGGAAATGAGAAAAAATCAAATGATATTGAGAACAAAATAATTGAAAATGAGAAAATATGAATAGATGAAATTGATAGTATTTTCAAGTCATGATAAATTTTTTCTGTCTCTTTCAAATTTTATTTTAAATTAAAAATGTTTTTCTATGTAAATGCGTGTATTTTGCAGAGGAATCTTTAAGATACATACATATAGCTCATATAGCCAAAGATATTGTCTAAGAATCAGGGTTAATTCTGAAGAAAGCAGAAGCGAATCTGTCCAAACACTTGTACATAGAGTATACGCAAAATAAAAGTTAAGAGCCCAGTATATATCGATCCTTTTCATTTAATAGTTGCATCAATTTTTCTCATTTTCAATTATTTTGTTCTCCATATCATTTGATTTTTTTTCTCATTTTCAATTAATTTGTTCTCAATATCATTTGTTTTTTTTCCCATTTTCAATTATCAATTCTAAATATCAATTGCTCTTTTCTCAATTTTAATTAGAAAATCCCAATATTAAATGGACAATCTCATTTTTAATTGCTATTTTCTCAATATGAAATAGAAAACTCAATTCCAAATGTTGTTTTCCCATTTTCATCTTTTCTTTTCTCAATTTTAAATGGAAAATCTCATTTTTAAATGTTTTGTTCTCATTTTCAAATGTAAAATCGCAATTTGAAATGGAAAATCTCATTTTCATTTGTTCTTTTCTCGAATTAAAATGAAAAATCTTATTTCAAATGATCTCTTCCCAAATTCAAATAGAAATTCTCAATTTCATTTGATCTTTTCTCAATTTCGTATTCAAAATCTCAATTTCATTTAAAAAATCTCAATTTCATATAGAATATCTCATTTTCAATTGCACTATTCTCATATTGAAATGGAATAACTTATTATCAATTGTGTTTTCCTCATTTTCAAATGCAAAATCTCAATTTCAGTTGCTATTTTCTCATTTACAGTTGAAAATGGTGTAGAAAAAAAGATTAGAGAAATCTAATCTGCATAAATCAATGGCCCTCAATAGGCTTTAGTAACCATGTATTTTTCGAAATAAATCTAGGGAAAAACCCCCTAAATATGTTCGATAAAATCCTGTCGACGTCTTATAAATTTTCCCTCAACCTGCTTACTGAAAACACATTTTCGATGGGAAAAATATTACTAGGCGGATAGTCATAGGTACATGACTAAGTTCTGAATCTCTAGTAACGATGATTATTATTAATAATTTTTTTTATTTTTTATTAATAATTTTTATTAATAATTTATTAATCACCCTCTCTTTTTGGTCTACGTATTTTGAGTGGTCTCAAACGTTCAACACGGATGAACAAACGCAAAATACACAAATTATTTTAGCTTATGAAATATTTCTTCATGTCATCTTAAAAGTATGCTATAATATATTGAGCAAGAAAATTGTAATTTTTTTTCCCAAAAAGGTGCCCTTGCAATATTTACATCAGAAGCACCTAAACTTATGCAAAGTATTTTTTGTATTTTTGCGTTATGACCACGGCTCGGATTTTGTTGACTTTTATAAATTTAAAGCATACTTTATGGAGTCCAAAATTTTGTTCAACTCACATCAAGTTAAGATTCAAATCGATTTTAAACTTCAATATGAATTTTTTTCAAGTTAGAAAAGAGGTTTGAAGTTCAACTTCCCTTAACATTATTGTAAAATGTTGGTAAGAAAAAGTTTTGCCCCATAAAGTATGCTTTAAATTTATAAAAGTCAACAAAATCCGAGCCCTGGTTATGACAAAAAGAAGTCAAAAAATAATGATTTTATGCTTTTCCACTGAGCTCATTTATCGGTTGAAGTTTCCTTTCCTTTTTTCCTTGATAAAATTCACGCTGAACAAAATATTTTCTTATTTTTCCTGACATATTTTCACTAGTTCAATCGAAACTTTTCCAAACATTGGTCATCGAGAAGGGCAATCAAAAAGTTTTTCCCCTCTTTTGAGCTCAAATTGAAAATAGATTCCGAAGTTTCGACAGCACTTGGTGCTAAAAATAAACTTTTTAAATGAAAGGTTCTATGAACAATCAGTCTCTGTAACGAGGGGGTCTCTTTGATTATTATAAAATCGTCAAAAATGTCAATTAAAAAAAAAAAAAATAATAAATAAAAAAATCGTTTAAAATAAAATGATATTAATTAAACAAAATTAAAAAAGAAAGAATTTTCAATTTAATTGTCCACTTGTCCTTTCAGCCATCATCTGATATGGTTTTTAGACAATTACGAAGGATATTTCGTGCTTGTCCTTATACGAATATATTCCATAAAAGACCAATAAAAGTTCGCCTGTGAGAGGGAGTTTTTCCGTTACGATTTGACGTGGAGCTCAGAGGACATTTTTGTGTCTCTTCTTTTATCACATTGATTGATTCCTTCAAAAAAACCTTAGGGCATGACTGTTTTTGAAGTAGCAACTGTTTTCATTTATCGAATTTATATTTTTTTGATTATTTTTCCCACTAATTTGATTGGAATTTTCCCCACTAATTAGATTGGAATTCTTCTTCTTCAGTGTCCTTGATCACTTATACTATTTTATATTTTTTTTATTTTTTATAATTTCCATTTAAAATCACCTTCCATAGCACGGCCGGCGTATTCGCTGTCAGCGTCTTCGTCATCCTCGAACTTTAAATCCAAACTGTGCGTTTCAAGGTAACGCTCAGCACGATCGACGATCGATTCACCAAAACTATTTGATCCAAAGGATCTAGCACCGTCGGTGCGATCGATGCGTAGTCCACCGAATAGTGGCAACGAAGGCTCATTGTCAATTCTATTGATCATATCGATTAGGTCTCTTTCGTTGTTATCCTGCTGCGATGGCAAGGCGTATGCTCCGCAGATCAAAACTGCAGCAAAAAGAAAGGCACTTTTACTAATCCTCGGGCACATTTTGAACTTTTTTTTTGTTCTTATTTAATTAAATAAATTAAATTAAATATAATATTTTTTTTTTTTTAATTATATTTTAAAGTGATCACTTAATCCCGTTTTTCGTTCGACGGCGACGACGAGCAAAAGCACTGCGACTCTACGAGGCTTGGCGACAAATGTTTTGTGATTGATTTTACCCATTGGGCCCACTATTTATATGACTTGGGCTTATTGAGCACAAAATTTGTTTAAAATTAAAATTTTTATTTTAATTTCAAATTCCGTATTATTTTTTTTCATCATCCTCCAAACCAAATTTGTAACTAGAAAACGCAGCCAGAAAAGACAAAGAAAAAAATGAATACAAAAAAAAGGGTGAGAAGGGGAAGAGGTGCTTGCTTCGGTTGGTCCCGTTTTTTGTTTTCGCCTTGCGACAAACTGTCGGACATGCCAAAGAAAGCAATTACGCACCATTTGCGTTACGAACTCCAGTCGATTATGGGCGCTCGTATGGTCAGAAGAGCTTTTGATGCAACGCTTCAAAGTTGAAGGCGAAGGCGATGTGGCACATACGATGAGCTTGAATTACGTGACCTGAACACTGACGACAAGGCTCCGTTCAAACGAAAGGGAAGCCAAAGTGTCTTTCACTCGGATTTCTATGCCATAAACGGGCGAATGGATTGGCTAAAACTACTTCTGATTTTCGTATGGTTCGCCCTAATTTTTGTTGTAATTTTCGTCATTGTTGTTGCTGTCACTTTTAGTTCTGTCCGACAAAAAAAAAAAAAATGGTTGCCATTAAAATGCAACGCTACGTCTGTGCTTTCATATGCCTGACAATACGTGAGTTTATTTAATTATTACCATTCTTCGGGCAAGTGCGACATCGCCATAATTGTACCTACCTCCGTTCCAGATTCTTTTTCATAACCAAAACGTTGGGCATTTTTTGCGTCTTCAAAACGGAAAGCTCTCTATTCACTTTTTTTTGCGTCTCTGTGTGTGTGTGTGTGTTCTTTCTTCCATTATGTTTTCTAACTAATCCAATTAGCCACGTTTAAAGCCACAGGAAGATGGTAGCGGAAAGAGGGAGAAAAGAAAGGAAAAAAAATGCTATAACTATGAACTTTTCCTTCTTAAGTGCAGTGGTCTTTAGTATTCTTGTCTTGACTCTCGTTCAGTTTTTGGCCCAGATTTAGCAATTTACTTTTTAACCTCTTAAAAAGGTTTCATTACACTTCTCGGAATGCTTTGTAGCTTTCGTTTTCATCGAGGGTTTGCTTCGCGAAGATATTTCGCAGGTGTTTTGGAAGAAAAAACTTCAACTTTACAGTGGGATGAATGTACGAGCTTTGTCGGAATAATTGAAATCAATTCTTTGTGAGCTTTGACCGCTCTCTTTCTCCGTTTCTCTCTTTTTCTCTTTTTCTCTTTTTCTCTTTTTCTCTTTTTCTTTCTCCTTCTTTTCTTTCTCTTTTCTCTTTTTCTTTCTCTTTTTCTCTCTTTTCCTTTTTCTCTCTTTTTCTTCTTTCTTCCTCTTCTCTCTTTTCTCTCTTTTTCCTTCTCTTTTCTCTTTTCTCTCTTTTTCTCTTTTCTCTTTCTCTTCTTTCTCTCTTTCTTTCTCCTCTCTTTCTCTTTTCTTCTCTTTTTCTCTTTTCTTTCTCTCTTTTCTCTCTTTCTCTCTTTTCTCTTTTTTCTTCTCTTTTCTCTTCTTTCTCTCTTTCTCCTCTTTTCTCTCTTTTCTCTTCTCTCTCTTTCTTCTTTTCTCTCTTTCTCTCTTTTCTCTTCTTTTCTCTCTCTTCTCTCTTCTCTCTTTCTCTCTTTCTCTCTTCTTCTTTTCTCTTTCTCTCTTTCTCTCTTTCTCTCTTTTCTCTCTTTCTCTCTCTTCTCTCTTTCTCTCCTCTCTCTTTCTCTCTTTCTCTCTTTCTCTCTTTCTCTCTTTCTCTCTTTCTCTTTTCTCTTCTCTTCTCTCTCTTTCTCTTTCTCTTTTCTCTCTTCTCTTCTCTCTCTTTCTCTCTTCTCTCTTCTCTCTTTCTCTTCTTTTCTCTTTCTCTCTTTCTCTCTTTCTCTCTTTCTCTCTCTTTTCTCTTTTCCTTCTTCTCTCTTCTTTTCTCTCTTTCTCTCTTCTCTCTTTCTCTCTTTCTCTCTTTCTCTTTTTCTCTTTCTCTTTTTCTCTTTTTCTCTTTTTCTCTCTTTCTCTTTTTCTCTTTTTCTCTTTCTCTCTTTTCTCTCTTTCTCTTTTCTCTCTTTCTCTCTTTCTCTCTTTCTCTCTTTCTCTCTTTCTCTCTTTCTCTCTTTCTCTCTTTCTCTCTTTCTCTCTTTCTCTCTTTCTCTCTTTCTTCTCTTTCTCTCTTTCTCTCTTTCTCTCTCTTTCTCTCTTTCTCTCTTTCTCTCTTTCTCTCTTTCTCTCTTTCTCTCTTTCTCTCTTTCTCTCTTTCTCTCTTTCTACTTCCTTACTTGTATCTTTCTCTTTGTCTCTCTCGCTCTTTCTCCTCTTTTCCCTCTCTTTCTCCCTTTCTTTCTCCCTCTTTCTCCCTCTTTCTCCCGCTCCCTCTCACTGTCGTTCTCTCTCTTTCACACACATTTCCATGTTATTTATGTCTGCTTTCAACATACCTACCTCAGTATCGAAATACTCCTTAATAGAGTCTTATCAAGTCCATTTCTTAACTCCTCCCTCATTCTCATATTTTAACAAAACCGTTCCACTGTGCACAAAAGCAAACATTTCAATGATGCATTAACAATATTAAGAATTCTTGCACGTACCAAGTGAAAGAAAACTTAGATGGCAGATCTTTACCATTAAAAAGGGTATAATTACTCCTCAAAATCTTCGAACAAGAAGAAAAACATCAAAAAGAGATACTTAAGATTAGATTTATGACTTCCACGAGCTGTTAAAAGCAGCAAGTAAAAAGATAAACTAACGGATTATGGATGAAAATAGCTCCGTTGAATTTTACTTTTAAGGAAGAAAACTTTAAAATCAAATTTCAACAACCAGCTGTCGAAAGGATAATCTTCCATATAAGATGAGCAGTTGTTGAAGCAGATGTGAAGCGAGTCCAAGAAACTCCTATTACACTTTTGTGAAAAACTTCAATTTTAGAACAAAAAATTCAAATGATTTACGATTTAACCCATTACCGGTCATTATTCCCTTTTAAGGACAGTGTGCTTAAAGCTGGGATCCGGCAATATGCGCCAATCGGGGAATAATAAAAATCGGTCAAGCTGATAAAACTTGTCCACATCAGGGTTCAAAAATTTAAGTACCTACACGCTTTACCCGCCTTTATACCGAGCCTTTATACCGGCCTTTATACCGGCCTTTATACCGGCCTTATACCCTTTATCGGCCTTCCAATTGCGGCAAAAATCGGCTCATTGCGCAGATAGTAAGATCACCGTTTAAGTATTTTTTTACAGTGTGCTCTCTTAAGCGCACACCTACAGGACCGACAAATATGTCCGCTTAACAGAGGTGTCCGCTTGAGAGGAAACTATTTGAGAAGAAAATATACTAGAACATTTTCAAAAAGTCTCCGTTCAAGAAGGGTGTCCGGAAGGGAGAGTACACTGTACACAATTTTTTGAAATTCTCAAGGCTTAGTGCGATTTATAGATTCTACTTATATCTCCTAAAATTGGTTTAACCATGTACCTCCCACTATTCTTTTTCAAGGACATTATATTTTGGTACATTTTTAGCACCTTTCTTTAAAATTCTAATGGATAAGAACTATCTATATATCCTAAAAGTACTTTAAACCTTTACCTCCATTCATCCTATTTTAAGGACACTACATCTTTGTATTTGATTTGTACAATTTTGTGTAATTTTGTGGGCTAAAAGCATATTACTATATTACTCAAAAGTACTTCATTTTCCAGTAGGATGTTAAGACTCGATAGGCGACATCTTAAAAGGGAAGTAAGTGATAATTTTTTATTAAAACAAAATTTATTCCTCATAGTTTTTTCTGGTTTGAAGCCGAAAAGGACCAAAGAATGAGGTACAAATTAAATAAAAATTTTTTTTGGGTTGATCAAAAGGTTATTGGAATTTTTTGTTTGGTTTTAGATAACTTCTTTAAGTCATTTAAAAAAGTTACAGTTTCCTTAAATTAATCAACAAATCCATTTAATTATTCTATTGGTTGGTAATAAATGGGTTAATAATGTTAATACTTAACAGCGAGTCGAATCGAATTAATTTATCCATTTTTATTAAGATCATTCAACAAGAAAATAAATTATTAGAAACTAAAATTTACACGAAGGCACATATTTGGCATTTGACTTTAGTTGTCCGTCCATTCGCCCATCACGCAGACGGAGGGCAGTGAGTGGGTGTAATATTAAATTACTCGGCTGGTGCTTGACCAGCGTAAGCCAATTCCTGAGCATCCTGAGCATTATCATTTTTCAAGTCGAGATTGCGTGCATATGGATATGCCGAGGACGCGCCAGACGACCATCCACCATTTGTGCCAGAATTCCAGCCGGCGTTCGAGTAGCCAGCGCCGAGAGCGCTACCAAATTTATTACCGAAACCGCCGAAAATCCGTGAGCCGCCGACCAAGAGCGCCAGGACCAGAGCAATCTTGGCAACGACAACGGCCTTGAAGGTCAACAGTGCCAAACCGCCAATGAGAATGGGAACGATGGCGAAAATCTTTGCGCCGACAGCAAGAGCAAGTGGTCCCATCATTTTCTTCAATTTACCACGACCTGTTTGTGTTTTTTTTTTTCATAAGTATAAGTGAATGAGGTTTTTTTTTATATTTATAAACATTTTTTCTTTAAGAAATTGGTTTCATGTTTTCTTCTTCGTCCTTACCTTCGTCAAGAGCACGGGCGACTTCTTGTGTTGTCTCGCTTGGAATTTTCACTTCAAGATTGTGTGACGCTAGAAAATCGGCAGCGCTTTCCATGGCCAAGTCAATAAGTCGTCCACTACGTTCTTCGGCTGTTTCCGGCAATTGGGCGTAGACATCATTTTCGGTCAAAGATTTCGCATTGCGAGCAACCGAAGTGCTGGGATCCCTGGAGATGACGAAAAAAAAAAGAAAAAGAAAAATCAATTTGAAGTAATTTTCAAGTATATCAATTTGTCGATGTCGATTTCAATATCAATACTTGGGGAAGAAAATTAAAAAGTTCTCTCGAGCACTTTTCCTTCTATTTACTCGCATTCGGGGAATGTTTTGTAGAAAATTTATGAACGAATCTTTCCTCTTTAAATTTATGGGACGCTCGTGCTTTTTCTTTACCAAAATTGATACTGTTTAAGTGCTTTTCTTAATTCCATCTATAGGTATGAGTATATCCTTGTATTATGGTTGAAACTTTGCTCCATGAATATCACAGTTTTTTTTTTATATTTTATATTATTATTATTAAATGCCTCAAGAGGATACCGAATGAGTGTCTCTTAAAATTTTAGTTCTATTAGGATTCAATTGGAAAATTATAGTTCGGAAAGTGGCTTTCGATGCTCCAATGATCCCCACTCGCTGAAATCTGTCGAAACTACTACTTCGTTTGATCCCATTCATTCAATAGGATCGTAAGAAAAAGGACACAAAAAACATCAAAATATAATTATTCTGACCCATGGAATTGGTTTCTACATTCTAAATAAAAAAAAAAAAAAATTGAATGCTCTCTTAAGTAGTGAATTCAACCCGTGTTAGTGGGAAGCTTTCAGGAAGGTTAAGATAAGTTTTAGTAGGTATTTAATCCTAGTACAACATAGTGTATTTTTTCCTTCCAATTTTGAAAGAAATTGAGCTACCATTATGAGAGATTGTTATTTCAGTATTCTCCGGTTATAAGCAGACTTAGCGTTATAAAGGGCTCAACGCTGTTAAAATAAATTGAAAGGAAGTAAAGAGCTCATCTTTTAAAGAATGGAAATCAGAGTTGAAATTTCGATGACAGGTCGACAGAAATTAGAAAGTATGACTTAAAGTCAACACTGTGAGTCGATTACTTGTAACTAGCGTATGCATTCAAGTAGCGAAAGTAAGCCAAAGTATTCTTTGTTTTTTACATGTGTTTGGATATAGGAAATTTACTTGCTGCTTTAGAGCGTTAGTAGCATTTCTATTAAATGTAAAAGCTTGTAGCCGAATAATCCAGGCTGCATATAAATACATATTGGAAGAATAGGTTGTACTTTCTGTACTTTCAAAAAAAAAAAAATAAAATAATAAATAAATAAATTTTAAAAATTAAATTTCAAAATATAAAATTAAAAATTTTTTTTGGCAAAATCTTAAAATTATAAAAATTTTCTATTAAATTAAAATGTAAATAATTAAAATTAATATAAAAAATAAAAAATATTTTTTGAAAATTAAAAAAAATATTTTTTTAAATTTAAAAAAATAAAAAACATTTTATTATTTTTTTTAAATATAAAAAAAAATTTTTTAAATTAAAAATAAAAAATATTCAAAAAATAAAAAACTAAAATAAATAAATATTACAAAAAAAAAACAATTTTTAAAATATTTTTTTAAATATATACAAAAAATATTTTTAAATTAAAAATAAAAAATATTCAAAAAATTAAAAACTAAAATAAATAATAAAAATAAATATTAAAAAAAAATAAAATGAATAAATAATAAAAATAAACATTAAAAAAAAATAAATAAAAAAAAAATTTTTTTTAATTTAAAAAATATTCGTTAAAAAATTTTTTTTTATAAAAAATGGTCCACTAGTGGAAAATTTCATTGTACTTGAGGACGTTTCACATTCAATATAAATCTTTAAGTTTGGAGCACTTATCGTTATCCTTTATTTTGTAGGATTTTTAAAAATGTTCCTATTGTTTAAATTATTAAATCAATTTCCACCATTTGCTGCCATTGTGCCTTAACACCTCATGGAAATCTTGAATACATTTCTATTATGTCACTAAAAAAAAAAAACGCATTACGCCATCTCAGACGCTCACTCACACACCTTTTGAATGAAACTCCATTGATTAATTCAATGTTATTGCTCCTGGCAGCACGATTCAATGCGGTGATGCCTTTCACCGCAAGGCATGTGGTCGTGTCATCGTTATCCAGACACGAGCCCAAATAGCGTGCCGCGAGTGCCCACGAACTCCCACTGTCACTATCGATTCTGTTATCTTGTACACTTGGAGCGGCCCAAGCACAACCGACAACGGCGAAAAAGGCTAACGACGCGACAACGAACACTTTCATTTTTAAGAATATTATTTTTTTTTATTATTATTATTATTCAATTAAGTTTATTTTTGAAATTGATTTTTCACTCTTTCAAATGTCGTCGTTACGATTAATCCTTAAACTGAAATCCTTTCTTTGCTCTTCGAAGCTCACTCGCTAGCGTTGAGATGAATTTGATGTGCTCGTCTTAAGGCGTTTTGCTTTTTATACCAAGTTTCTTTTCGAATCACACTCAAAAGAAGTTAACATCTTTTGTTGTTTCCGCCAGCGTCAACGTTTGTCAGTACAGCAGCCGCGCAGTGCTGTTCAGTCCAAAAAAAAGTTTTTTTAAATAAAAAAAATATAAAAAAAATCTGAAAAAAATAGCAGAAAGAAAAAATGCCGTTCAAAGAAACCCAAAAACATTACAAAACAATTTCAACGTAAATTAAATAAAAACGACAGAGAGAAAAGTAAGCAAATAGGCAATGAGTTTGTGCGCGCATTCGCGGCTACTGCTGCAAGAGCAAGACCGAAGATCGACCGAAGAAATGCCCTCGAATAGGAAGAGAAAACAAAACAAAACACACACAAAGAGAGAGAGAGAGAGAGAGAGAGAGGAGGGGGGGAAAAAGTGAGCGCGTCAAAAACGTCAACTTTGGCAACAAAATACTTTAAAGTGCCAAGTTATGTGAAACTGCCAAGCCAAGTTGGCAAACAGACCACAGCGCACATCCAGCACATCCAGCGATCCAACGATCCAACGATCCAACGACCCGACCCGACCGACCAACAAACAAACGACCGTCATTTGGCTTAGCTCTCAAACGGTAAATTAGTCATTTTTTTGATGAAACAATGCTGCGCATGCGCAAAGTAATTCACACTCTTCATCTAGAGGCAATACCCTCAGGCCTATATTAGCACCCGTTTCGGATTGTCTAGGTTATGTGAGCGTTGTTGACGCCCTCGACTGCTGCACAGTGGCCAAATATTTACATACTTTCATTTTATGAATGTATGTATCTCGCTGAGTCAGTTCGGTTTAATGCAGATATTACTCTTACTTTTTTCTCTGAGAGACAATAACGAATAAAATTCAAGCCGAGCCTGTGACTAATTCCGGCATTGTTGGATCAGTGATTACGAAAGGGCTTGTCCGAATTTTTTATAATTTTTTTTTTGGCATATTTCTGCATATATTCAACCTACTTTCCGCGTATGTGAATGATAAACGAGGTTCCAGTTTTGAGATTTTTTTTTTTTTTTTTGAGGAATTCAAATCATTTGCTTATGTCACTTTCTACTTAAAGAAGGTGAAAAAAAAATTATGTTAAATCAATGAAAATTCCTTCGGAGAAAAGTTTTAATTTGAAGGGCGTCCAATTGCACAACGGTGCGTTATCCTTATTGTCCTACATTTAAAATATCATTTAAATAGAAATTAAATCTTCTTCTTGCGTGATTCAAGTGTCGCCGCATATCCCGGGGTCCGATATCTGTCCTCATTTCCTCTCAGGACGTGTCCCATACAAGCGTATCCTTGTTTCTCGCAATTTCCCAATAAATGGAGTAACTCCATAACGGCTGGGAATGTCCACGTTTGGAACATGTTCAAGACGAGTCGGAGCCGGATATCCTTGTTTCCATAATGGTACTTTCGTTAAGGGTAGACACTCAGAACTGCAAAGAGCGACAGGCCTGAGGACTGTTTGGTGAATTTTGGATTTCAAGCGGTCGCTTATCTTTTTATCGCACAGAGCTCCAGTCGTTGAACGCCACTTTAGTCTGTATAATCTAAGAAAAGATTTGAAATAGAAAAATGAACTTAAATCGATTTAAATGCCATTACTGGTCCTTTTTGGACCAGTTTGGAACTAGACCAAAACTAGACTAGTTGTAATCAGTTTTTTGAAAAAGTTTTCGTGCTAAAATTCTTAGAATATCTCACTCACGAAAACTTTTTCAAAAAAACTGATTACAACTAGTCTAGTTTGGGTCTAGTTCCAAACTGGTCCAAAAAGAACCAGTTTTTTGAAAAAATTTAGTGCTTAAATTCTTAGAATTCTCACTACGATAAACTTTTTCAAATGAACGCACTGAATTACACTAGTTGGGTTTGGGTCATAACTTCCAAATCTCTGGCCCCAAAAAGAACAGTTTTTGTAATTTAAAAATTATAGGGTTCTCAAAGATCTTAGAAGATTTCTGACTTTTATGCATAATAATTATTTCCACAAAAACATAAGGAGTTACAGATTCAGTCTGAGGTTATTGGTCTAATTCTTAATTCGTTAGAGCAAAAAAGAACTCAGTTAATTGTCAACTTGATTTTAGATAAATTAATTTAGCAAAAGTAACTTAGTTAAATTTCTGACTTATTATATAATAAATATTTCATACCAAATAAACGGGGAAGCAGCAGAAATTAATTTCTTATTGCATCTTAATTTCGTATGAAAGCATAAAGAGACTCACTTATGACGAATCTCGAAATAGAGCCAAAAATTCCACATTTTTGATTAATGTTTAATATTCAAAGCCACTTGATGCTTTCAACTATCGGATTAATTAGCAAAGAACCTGGTGAAGAATTAATGACTCAAATATGTAATATTGCTATGAATCAATTCAATGAGTCATATTAATAGATTTATTGATCTGAATCTGCCGAAAAAATAGAACAGGAGTTACCAAATTTCGAGCAAAGTTAACATCTTGATTAGCTTTTCTTCAGAATCTTTTATTTTCTATAAGTGAAAGCATCAAAGACCAACTCAAGATCTAATGTAATAATTTCTAATCAATTTATAGATTAAATTTAATATTTACAAAAAGCTCAACCTTGAGTTTCAAAAGCTTTCATGAACTTGAGAAAAGTAAACAATAGTGGAAGAAATGAATGGACGGTGGAAGAGCAGAATATTTAATTTGCTTTTGCATCGAACAATTTCGGATGAACATACATACCTTAATGTAGATATTATTGACGAATCTGCCGAAGAAACTAGAGACCAAAAATAAACCGACATTTCTTGCAAATAATGCTTGCCTGATGGCTTTCTCTCACTTCTAGAATTTTCATTTTCATAAGATCTTTTCATTAAGGATTGAAGAGATTTCAATGCAACTCGAACATAATTTTGGAATTTTTGATTTGGCAATAACTTCTTGCTCTAAAGGCCCCCCAAAATTTTTGGGTTAAGTTAATTCCATGGAGATCTAAGTCATTAAAGGGTTATTCTCATGAAAATCATGTGAAAATCAGGCCGAATTCGAATATGCGGATAAATTAGCTATAATTCAAGGCGCATAAGACTTCTCTGTACATGAAACTTTAAACGGTTTTTTGAGACTCATTTTCTCAAAGCAGATCCAACTAGACAAATCTATCGAATCCGATTTTGTGTAAATTCAATATATTACCACTAACTTTTTCAAAACTATTCAGACTCTATGATTAGTAAACTGGTAAAAAGAACCGAGAAGAAAAAAATTTAATGCTTCAAATCAAATTTCTGACATACGAACACTTAAAGTAAGATAATTACAACTGTATTCCGCAGTTAAATGAGCCAAAAAGAACCAGTTTCTTGAAATGAATTTAGTCTGCAAAAATCTTAGTTTCTCACTTATTTTATTTTCATAAATTCGCTTTTCGATTAGGGTTGGACGATAACTCTCTTAATTCAGCAATAATATTCTTGAATGCTTTAATCCGTGAGTCTATCGATTAAAGGTTCTCAGAAAATCCCTGCTGAACAGGCGAAATTTCGATTTTAATTTATTTTCCAGCAAATACAGAGTTTTTTTTTTCGTTCAGACTTAGTTGTTTTGGTAAGACCAAAGACATTATATCTTCCTTTAAATTAAATTTAAGTATTTAATTTAGTTAATTTTTTTTTTAATTGGTTAACATTTAAATAAGGAGTGAAACAATATTTAAGCATTTCCCCAACAATTCGAGAACCATAATACTCAATGAGACATTTTGACCAATCCAAAAATGTACAAATAATCAATTCTTTAGCTAATGGTTTCTTCGCAACGAAAGTTGAGTTGCGTTCAAGGCCTCGACTTCGAGGAAAATTATTTATAAAGATTAATCGAGAAAAAAGATTTCAATAGAACTAAATTAATAAAGTAATAAAATATTAAATAATTTAATAAAAAAAAACTTTTTTAAAAATCAGATAAAATACCGAAATCAAGTAAAAATTCATTTTTAATTTCCAGTCGACTAAGTACTAATTGAATTTAAACGCGTTTTCTCGAGATCAGTTTTTTCAAACATCAGGATCAATTGATAAACTTATTGAACTGATGTTTGTACTTCTGAGTATATGTATTCCACTATTAGATAACAATTAACGGTTTAACTCGGTTAAATTTAACACGGAATTTATTGAAAATCCTTTTTCTTTAAAAAACGTTTATAAAAATATTCCAACTAAATTGGAGTTTTCTAAATTATATTAGGATTTATTTAATTTTATTTTCAAGTAAATTAGAATTAAATAAAACAATTGTTTAAAATACTTAAGACCGGAGTTAATATTTTGTAATTAAATATTATTCTAATCGGAGTAAAGTAAAATAATTGAAATAGAGAAATTATTTCATATTTAATGCGGAATATTTTTGTTGATATATTTAAAAATAATTAAAATGTTTTTCATTAATCCTAACTAATCTCGATTATCTTAGCACTTTATTACAATTCAAATTATTATTTATCAAATATCAAAATATCAAATCCATTCAATCAATAATGGACTATGATTAAAAAAAACTATGAATCATTAATTTCAATTCGGGTATAATTGGGATAAACTATTAATTCTCGATAAATTCTCGAAGAAAGAATAAAATATTTGCTGAAATTCACAAAAAGTGTGACACATGCATAACCCTTTGACTGCAACTTTTTTTGGGAAGTTTCCCACGGAACCGAAGAAAATCCCACAAAACAATGGCAACAATGAACCCGCTTTGTTTGCGATTGGATGTCATAAAGTGCTTAAAGAGAAATGTTTTCGATGCAGTTCACTCGAAGTGTGAATTCTAAAATCCCTTATTTTATGATCTTTTATACTATCACTTTCGTTTGTCACACCAAGCCGTTAGGTTTCATGTCTCTTCAAAAATTGAAACTGTTGAAATAAGTTCACTAATAGAATTGAGTTTCAATGTTTAAAGAAGTGAAAGTTTTGCCGAAACTTAATTGAAAATTATTTTTGATTGATTGTGGGAAGATTAATGGAATTTCGGTGAATTCCTTAAATTCTAGAGAATTTCTAAGATTCGGTTTGTCATTTGGTCTGACAATGTTTATCATAAACGGAAGAATATATTCCTGGGAGACATGGAATCATGAAGTTCTTTCGCTAATCTGAATGCATGTAGTCAACTTGCTTGAATCAAGGCCGATAAAATGGTGTAAAGGTTAGTGTTTAGTTTTATTCGAATTGTTATTTAAACAAATTTCCTTATGTAAAGGATTCAAGGATTGAAAAATTTTTAAATGTTTCTCCGAAGAGAATTTTCGATGGTCTTAGAGATATCACAATCCTCAATCCTCTATCAATCCTTATAGTCAGGGGTGGGCACCACTAATTGAAGCTTTGCATGTATGTGTGCTGCCTGCGATGTACCCTGCACTGAGAAAAATGTTTAGGAAATTAAAAATTTTTGAAAAAATTCAAACTTGAATGCGGCGAATAACAGGCAGAGTGGAAAGCAAATTATTTCATAAGCAAAACTATGCAAAGCATGCTTCGTTAAAAACTTCTCGCTTGCTTTCTCTTTTTAGAATGTAGCTACAGCCTTTTCTGATTGGTTAACTTTCTCTCACTGAAAAATTTTTCGTTCTCTTCTCTGTCGCTGCTTTTTGTGTTGCTACACAAGTTTTTACTCTCACAGCTCCATGGAGCTCTCATGCCCACCCTGGCTTATAGTCCATGAGCAAGTGGAACATCCGAGCATCGGTTTGTCTGTAAGGCTAAAAGCTCTTTTATGGGTCAGGCCACGAGAAACGTGACATAGCGGATCTGGGATTTCAGCCATTGGAACTCAGATCGAAACGTGATGGCTATTCATAACTCCCGATAAAATATAAGAGAGAAACTCTCTCAGTTGTTGTTGTTATTGTAATTTGAAAATCGAAAAACTGAGATTTTTTCAATATATCCCTTTTAATTATAATTTTATATCTCTAAAACGACTTGAGATAATCGGAAAGTTTTTCTTTGGTTCGTTTAAGAATAAATAAGGGAAAAAACAAAAATCGAAAAATATTATACACTCAAAAAAAAAAAAACAATATTCGACAATTCGGATTTGATATGAGTAATTGCAATTTGTAGATAGAGCCGGATCTAGAAAAATAACCAATTATACAAAAAAATTTAGACCATTCAATTAGGTTTGAGAAACATAAAAAAATTTGTATTTCCAGAAAATTTTTTTTTAGTTAGCCTTTATAAATATTCAATATCTCAAAAACATATTAAGATAGAAAGATGAAACAAATGGCGACTGATAGCTAATAAAAAAAGAAATCTAAAAAAAAATTATTTGAAATTTTACATCGAGAAAAATAATTTTTTGATCCCTCTGATAAAAAAATAAGTATTTTCAAATAATTTTTAATAATTCAGTGTATATGGTATCGCCGTTACTCGGCTGTAACCAACTTGTTATTAGTTGTTTTTATATCCAAAATTTTTCTGAGTATTAGATTTTACACTAAAGTTAATTCAATTTAAGTACATAGGATTAGCTTCCTTGTAGGTATAATATTCCAAAAAAATATATGAATTATAAAAAAAATGTTTTTAAAATAATTTCGATTAATTTGAATTATTTTTAATTTATTATTTTGTTCTGATTAATAATTAAATTATTAAAATTTATTAAAACACATTAACAATATTTTACTGCAGACCCGCTAATGTCTTTAAAAAAATTAAAATAAAAAAATCCTGAACTACTCTCTTATGGATAATAATAAAATGTTGAGGTGCCGCGCGAAAAAATGTTGTTTTGTATTAATTAAAATTATTAATTAATAATTAAATTAAATAATAATTATTTATCAGATCTTTTCGGAATGCGAAGTCTTTTCTCTACTATTATTATTTATCGTCATAAGAATGATTGGATAAAATAAAAATATAATTCGATAAATTCGATGGACTAATTCGATGGATT